>CM072870.1:24710000-24817500 GCA_036937835.1 Pampus argenteus
CAAAAAAAAAAAATCTCACTTAATATTTACAGTGTTTACAAACTATATATAGAGCCAGATATCAAGTTCATTGAAAAGAAAAATGTTTCTAGAGCTATGAGTAAAATGGACTGACCTGTTCAGCTACCTTATGAAGAGAGCTGTGTATGACAGAAAACAGCATCTGTTTGACCTCAATCATCAATCAATATCAATAAATGATTTAGTCATTTTAATTGAAAACCTTTTAAACTGTGCAGTAAACCTTATGTCATTTCAATATAATTCAAAATACTGTAAAAAATATATTACCAGTTCTACGTGTTGATGTGCTGAATCATATCTCTGAAAAATATTATGATCACTGGACTTCTGGAGTCTCCTGGTTTGACTGGCAGACATACACGTACACACATGTACACACACATGTACACACACATACACACACATGTACACACACGTACACACATGTACACACACACGTACACACATGTACACACACATGTACACACATCTCAGTGGGTGCCAGCAGTAGACCAGGTAATGATGGTTATTTCAGTGTGTCTACTCCTGATGTTCACACTGACTGGCAGTCTCACACTGAGTCTCTCCTCTCCTCTCCTCTCCTCTCCTCTCCTCTCCTCTCCTCTCCTCTCCTCTCCTCTCCTCTCCTCTCCTCTCCTCTCCTCTCCTCTCCTCTCCTCTCCTCTCCTCTCCTCTCCTTTCCTCTCAGAAGTGGGCAGATTACTCTCCCTGCTAAGCTATCAGTGGTATGCCACTCACACTCCTCACTTGTGAATGAGCAAGCACACACACATTTATATAAACACACCTGTGCAGAGAAACAGTCGTCCGTTGAGGAGATGTGAGCGAGAGTCAGAGGAAACAGAACAACAAACAACACAATAAAGAAAGGAAAAGAAAATGAGAGCAATAGAAAAGTAAGAGAGAGAGTAAGAAAAGAGAGAAACAAGTCAGGACAAGTTGTCAGTACGAGGTTACTGAAATGAAGATAACTTAATATCTAGATACTGCAAACACACCACTCACAGAAACAGTAAAATCTAGTAGCATCAGTAGAAAGAAAATCCCTAACAAAGGATCAGACACTGTGACTTTAATTGAAATAGGTTGTCATAGAAACTCACGGCAAGAAAGAAGCATCTGAAAGTGTCTGTTGACTCTGCAAATAAAATCTAAATTGAAGATGAAATTGATATCTTTATATCTGATGTGTATCTGTCAAGCTTTCCTGCCCAAACTCATAAAGAAAGAATAAAAAGTCTAACAGGAAGCAGCTGCAAACATGCCAATATTCATGTATACACAGTTGCACTTTTGTACAATTTGTGTTAATTGTCATTAATCCCAAAGAGGCAACCTGAGTATACTTGTCATGCTATTAAAGCAACTGACTCTGAAAATATAATTTGCTATAGATACAGATGCAGAGAGAGGAAATGAAGGAGGGTTTCCGTGTTTCCCGCTGAACTGCAGAGCGTCTCGGTGTGTAAAAGACACTAGACTAATCACTCTCATTGTGGCCTATTTCCATGGTAACTCTGCACTGAGCGGTAATTTAGCCTCGCTAGCTAACGACACAGAGCGAGTCATTATCTTAGCACCAGGCTAGAGCCTCCTATTTAAAGATTCACACCATGAATGAACAATTAGAGAACAGATTGCTGGGAGAGGAGATGAGGCCAGTGTGTGGTCACCCCTCTGTTTGTCTGTCCATCCCATCCATCAGGGACAACCTGTGTGTTGCTTTGATAAAAGTTCATCCGTAATGTGTTCAGTTAGCGAACAGTTGAAATTAAAGCATTCGACAACAAAGCAAATGTCTTTTAGGGAAATACGAGAACAAAAATACAAATATATATTCAAACCAAAAGCCAAAGTGCAAAGAATATAATAGAAAACATGTAAAAGGGATTAAATCCAGATATGTTTTAGGATGTATGTAAGAATTATTATATATTTAATATGTAGTTCATTTACCTTGTTAAAGGCTTTAATATTATGTACTACTTCTCTCTCATTTCCAAAGTGATTTTAACTGCTGGACACAAGCTGTCTCCTGTATTCAGTGAACGTGCACCAGAGGCTTCAGTCGCATGCTGGACCTCGACTGGCTTCCAAATTACTGTAACTAACCGCTCGTATTGACCTTAAAAACCTGTCATTGAACGTATTGCAGGGTTTAATATTTATGGTGACAGGGTTGACGTGTTCTGATCTGATGCTCCTATTGACAAGATGACATTGTTTATTAGTGAAAAGGCCACTTCCATGATAATTGTTGCTTAATAAATTAGCTGCTGGTGTTGCATGAAATATCTGACTTTACACTCATTCACCAGCCTCTCTGTATAAGACAGACTACGTCCTGCATTGACACTGAACGTTGAGTCTCACATCAACATAATTCATATTCCTAGAAATACTAGACTACAAAGTGCTCATATGGATCATTTTGGAGGGCACTGACAACTGCATGTTATTAATTATGGATAATGTGTTGCTTATTGGATTATAAAGAACACACTTGACCAATAACTCTAAAATGATGTTTATGTATAACATGTACTCCTTCATGTGTCCTACATTCCTGTCTGACCCCCTGCAGTTCGTCAGTGTTGTCGCCCCCATCCAGAACCACACCAGAGAAACCCTCCCCAAGGTCGGTGTCTATTCACATGGTTGTGTGTGTCTGTCAGGCTTTTTTTGTGTCTCCTTCTAAAGAAGCTGTCAAGCTGTACTGTTTAAGGGCTCACAGGAGGGACAAAAAGCATACTTTGTTTTGTTTTGTTTGCCTGCTGTGGTGTTCGGCTGAATGAGTGAGTGGAGCAGCGAAGGGAGAGAACGAGAGAGGTGGAGAGAGAGAGAGAGAGAGAGAGAGAGAGAGAGAGAGAGAGAGAGAGAGAGAGATGGGGGGGGGGTAACATGTAATTTACTGTTTGCCCCACTCTACTGTATATTGCTTTAGTTATGCTAATGCTGCTCTTTGTCAGGCTGAGGAGATAGCCATCAATCAGTAGTCAATTGGTCAATTGGAAGAAAAAAAGCCGTAGAGAGAAAGAGAGCCCCCCTCCTCCTCCTCCTCCTCCTCCTCCTCCTCCTCCTCTTCTTCTTCTCCTCTGCTACCTTGTGGACTTGGGGGTCCTGGGAAAGCACGGCAACTGGATCCAGTTGCGGATCCGGAGTCCAGGTAGAGGGCAGGAAGATCTGAGGTCTGTTTTTGTGTTGTCACGATGAGCCGTCTTTGTGATGAGTCGTTGTTGAAAAGCATGTTAAAAGCAGCCTCTCATTGTAATATGACACTTGTAGAAAGTTGCTGTGCCTCTCACAGCCGACAGCCACTGTCAGCAGAGGACGAACCCTTTATTATGCTAGCTGATGTTAGCGCTAAGATAAGCTAACAGGCCCATTAGTGCCAGTTCATTTAGCTCGTTAGCTGAAGCCTCGGGGCTGATGACATTCATTACATGTCATTAGCGCACAATTAGTATGTCTCACTCTGACACCGTCACTCCCAATGTTACACGACACTTTTAATCATGTTTTATGAAATGTTTCCGTCAGCGTGACATGATTTATGAGTTTGACATGACATGGCGTTCATTACATTAACCGTGCTGTAATCATACAGGCTCATACAGACTGATCCCAGGTCCGAAGTCATCTGTTCCTGTGACTGAAAACTGAGAAGAAGGTCACTTCATTCATTATTATATTGTTAGAGTTTAACTGGTTGATTTTAGGACCCTCTCGTCATTATCCGAGTCAGTCTCGTTGCTGACTCCATTGAATCATTGTTTGATGGATACTTTCACTTCTGAATATTTATTATTGTGGGGATTTTCATTGTTTTAATACAATGATTCAAGTAAGATGCAACAGGCTCCAAAAGGTTTTACTTTAATTTACAAATGAAGAAACCTACAGTCCAACACCACACACACACACACACACACACACACACACACACACAAACAGTACTATTCCCTCCTTTTCTCCCTATCACACTCACCCACCCACTGATCTACACACGGACACAGAAAGAGAGCAGTATTGATTTTTCTGTCACCAGGCTGTTGAGTGTGTGTGTGTGTGTGTGTGTGTGTGTGTGTGTGTGTAAAAGTAAAAGGGATTAAGGCCTTCGCTCAGCTGAGATACCATCAGCCAGCAACCCTGCTAGTCTGCTTCGGGCTTTCCTGGCTGCCGCATTGTCTATTCTGCTCCGCTATGTGAAAAATGTTGAATATCAACAATGGCTTTCAGTGGTGTATTGTTGAGTTTTTGTATGAACTAATCTTGCCTCAGTGAAAGAGACCTAGGGCTTGGACAAAACGTCTAGAGCCACAGCATTTCTAGCTGGCTCTCCCCTTGAACACTGAGCAGAAGGCTGCGGCTGAGGGAGGCAGAGTAGAGGGGAAGGCAGGCTGGAGGAGAGGCAGGGAGAGGGAGAGCTGGGGCCGGGGTAGGAGCTCCAAGGCTGGGGGTGTTAGGGGGATGATGGGACGATGGAAGGGCGGGGAGGAAGGTGAGGGACATGGAGGCTGAGGAGAGGCCATGATGAAGGTGCCATAGCTGGAAGAGGAATGCTAGACTAAAGGAAGGTTGGAAGGCAAAGATAAAGGAGAAAGAGGCCAGATAGGGAAGATGAGAGACAGAGAAATGAGCAGAAAGCCTGGGAACTGAGACAGTACATAGAAATATATTTCTCCTCCTGGTAGAGTGTGTGGAGTATGTTTTCCTTTTCCTGCTATTGATGTAATGCTGGTTGACATCCAATCAGACAACAGGACTGCAGGCCTTGTCATAATGACAACCATGACATCACTGCAAGGTAAGCTGAAAGATGGGCTCTCTGACTGGGTCACTGACTTACAATAGTTTGATTGGCTCTCTGTATTATCCCGCCTTTTTCTTTTGCTTTTCTTGAAGTAAGCTATGTGAGGAAAAGGTCCAGGTGTGTCTGCAGGTGTGGAATAGCTGTCAGAGGCCGTGAAGAGTTTCCATGCAGGCCTTTCTGGTTGTTTTCTCTGCTGTTTTCATGCAGATCATCTTGTGAGGTTTGTGCTGTCTCTTTCTGTCGTCTTCCTTCCTGTCCTGCTGTGTCTGATGAGGCTCCTGCAGACTGAGGGAGAGAAGAAGAGAGGTGAAGATGCGATGGGAGTCGATATTAATCCTTCTTCCTGTGTTTGTCATGTGCAGTGACATCATGTTAATTTAGCAGTTTTGAACACTGATTTATCCATTTAAAGCAAGTCATCTTCACATTCATCCTGCACACGTTCTCACAGCCTTCTGTTGAGCAGAGGTTTCTACAGGCCCTACTTAAAGGCACAGCGACAGTGATATAAGAAGACGTATTATTTTACTTACTCTGGTCTGATGCTCACATCTTTGACCTTTAGTCTCTGGACTTTCCTGGCCTGCAGACTACAGTTTAGGTTTAGGGTACATAGTATGTGTTAAATATCAAAGTTTACCATATTAGAAGTTGTGAACAAGTTATGGATTACTTTGCTCTTTTCTTTTTTTTTACCATCCACACAAGTTATAGAGATTAAATAATGTCTGGCATTTATATTTTACATTTTCCTGTGTATAGCGATAGTTTTCAGATTGTCGTTTATGACGTTCTGATTGGCCTGTTCAACAAGGGGGTCTACAAGGGTCAACATGGTGTGTGTGTGTGTGTGTGTGTGTGTGTGTGTGTGTGTGTGTGTGGCAGTTTGAGGTCAATGCCACAGAAACCTGGAATTGGGAGATGGTTGGCTTAACCCCTCACCCCCTATACCAACACACACACACACACACACACACACACACACACACACAGACATGTGAACATCGGTGCAGTCTAATCGCTGGCCCCTGGTGATTTGTCCTCTCAGCTTGAAGCCTGTCATTCCTCTCTGCTCTCCTCACAATTACAGCCCTGAACTGAACTAGAAAATCTGCTCCAATCTAGCAATTAGTCCTGAGGCCACTGGCTGTGTGTGTGTTTGTGTGTGTGTTTGTGTGTATATGCTCTTTGTGTTCCAGTTCTTGTGAGGACCAAATTTAGGGAGACTGACGTTGATGACAGCCAAATGGTGACTTTTGTTGAGTGTTTTTGTGTAACATTTGTAGACATCAATATGTAATTGTCTAATTAATATTCATTCCCTTCTTGTAATCTTTGTAAACATATTAGACAACGTTTCTTCTGAAACGAGCATGTTGCGGCGTGAACCTGTATTTCTCTCCTTTCTTAACATCTTTCCTTCTTTGGTCAGTCTGCAACTACTGAAGATGATAAACATTTTTTTTATATTTCCAAGAATCTTAAAGTTTGACTCCATTTCACAGTAATAATATCTATCCATCTTTCTTTATGTAACAAATGTATGTAAAAGAGTGAAATTTAAGTTGACTTATTGGCTTCATGCTGTGGAGGAGAGGATACAGATTTTGTTTTTCTATATGCTATTTGTGAAAAACTACATTTACAAAAAAATACAATTATAAATAAAAAAATCTGTAAAGCAATGCAAAGTGTTTGCACAAAATCTGAAGCTTTACAGTGTAGAAGCTCATATTTGTTCATTTTGGTCGTTTTACTAATGTCTCAACGGTTATATAGTTTATACGTTAGTGTATAGTGTATACGTACGATGTTATTATTACACTCATGATACTCTTATGATCCTTTTATTTCAAACATACTTGTACTTCTACAAGCTTATAAATAAAGAAAGGGAAAGATGTTCTCAGGTTTAATAGGTTTAAAGTAATCTAATGGAAAGTCCTTACAAGTGTGGAAAATCCAAATTAAAGTGTGTGTGTGTGTGTGTGTGTGTGTGTGTGTGTGTGTGTGTGTGTGTGAGAGAAGTGGACGGGGAGGAGAGCTGGTCAGGGTGGGTGTGGAGTGTTTTCGTGGCCGGGGGGAGGCAGGCCTGACTGGGCAGTGACAGAGACGCTTAGTGCCGCCTGGCTTCCTCCTAAAGACCCCCCCCCCCAAACATCTCGCTCCTATGTCTCCTCTCTCTCCCCTCTCTCCTCCGCCACCACTCTCGCCTTCATTTCCTCTTTCCTCCTTTTGTCCCTTCCCTCTTTCACCCTCCAGTTCCTCTCGCTCACTCTCTCATTCTCACTAAATTCCTCCATTTCTCTCACTTCCTTAGTCCCCCCCCCTCCTCGTCTGGGCCATTACAGACACTCAGCAGTGGGCTGAGAGGCGGGGGTGGGCGGCTGCGGTGGTGGAATGGGGAGATTGAGGGGGGGACAAAAGCCCTGAGATGCAGCGGTCGGACGAGAGTGGCTGGCTTTGAAAAGAAGCTGGACGGCTTCTTAATGCAGCGAGTGGACAGACAGACAGAGCAGACTCAGCCCTTTATCCTCGGCCTTTCGCTGATGCCTGTTCTGGCCAAAAAAGCACATCATCCATCTTGTGCCCTTCCCTCTATGCACGATGTTTTATCAAACACATTAAGATGTGATGGAGGCATAGGTGGAGGCAGGAGAAAAAGGGTAATATAGCTGAGGGCCAGACACGTACGAGGCTGATGGAGAAAACTTTTCTGCTCTATAAGAGGAGGAGAAGCAAACACATGGATGGCACAGCGGACTGTGTGCATGCATCTCTTTTCCATCCCTGCTGTGCAGCTGTTGTTAGGATTAATGCTACAGGAGTGAAGGTGGATGCATTAGAAGAGCCGAACTGCTTTTGAAGAGACAGCTCAGCTGATAAAATCACTATCGTGAAACTCTGATATGCAAACATGATCAAACTTTTCTATTTAACATAACACTGTTTTTAGTGGAAAGCTTTTTACTTGGTTGACTTCTTTCTTGCAGCTAAGAGATCAATAACATAAAATAAAGTCAAAATAATTTAACAAATCCATAAGTCTTTGTGAAGCTAATCTCTGTGACACACCATCAAGGACAAACAACACTTTTCTTCAGAAGCTTCAATAGGAAACAGATGAGCTGAATGGATTTGCTGCCATCCCTCTCCCATCTTCTATCAACCTAATTCAGTCACCAATTATAGCAGTCGTATTTGGTGGTATTATTTCACTCAGATGGTCCTCACATGATATTTTCTGCCTGTGTGTGTTTACTCGTGTTGGCTGTGTCTTTGTTGTGGGTGGTGTAGAAGTATTATTATGGATTTGGCTCTGAGAGCTTAGCCAGTCTGTGATTCTGATATCAGCTGGACTTTGAATCCACTGTAATCAGTGCAGTGTTAGTTTACTGACGAGGAGACTTCACAACAGTCGGGGAATAAACACAGACTCATTTATCAGCACGTTGTTTATGCTAATAAACCTTAACTGAGCTAAAGCTGCCCGCAGTTTGAATGATGATGTGTGAGATCTATGAAGCTTTGTATATCATAACTGAATTATTAGTATTCTTCCAGTTTTGTTTAATGGTATAGTAGTTAACTGACATTGGTTATCTGAAGGTTTACATTAAATACTTTGGTGTCTATCTTATCGTTGTGGTGTTTCAGTACTTCTCTTTAGAGTCCAAGTGCAGCTAATGCAGCTTTATTATATTATTATTGTATTATTACATTATTCTGTCTTCATGAAAAAGCACATGCAATATTTTATAAACGAACAAAAACAGTTTTTAGTCAGCTTTTTCTTAGAAAGACCAAAAATTATAAAATCATTTGGAAGTATTGATGACTTGATTGTGATTATTGAACACACTGATGTGGATTAAACTTAATTAGAATATATTAATACAGTATTTTTGAATGCAGAGTTGAGTTGTTTTTAATTTCCTCATTAACTTTTGGATGTGGATGGTTAAGAATCATCATTAGATTTACCTTGTAGCAGATACGTGTTGATCTCAAGGCCTCTTAACCAAACGTTCAACCGTATTAACTGGCACCAGCAGTTGGCTTCTTTCCAAAACAGCCAAAATAGCAGCTGTACTAGCTTAAAGAAAAGCAACAATGGACGCAGCGACAGTGTCGGTGTTTCTGTCTGTGTTCAGTTCAGCTTCTAACAGAGACTTTTTTTTCTGTTATTTCCATCCAGTCTCTCGACAGTTCACGGCACCGCAGCCAATTGAGACTTTAGGTTGATTTTTGTATGTAACTGACAAGGGGATAGTTGACCGAGGCTTGCTCAGCTGTTATTGGAGCACAAAGGTGAAAAGGGGCGGGACTTAGGGTCAATCACGCTGCATCTAAAATTCTCTTTGCACAGAGTAACAAACATGTTGAGTGTATTTCCGTTCCTATACAACGTTAGCAACGCAGATACTTGTTTTGATTCCTTTATGATTTACTACCTTGCTATTGTCTTCTTCCCTTTAGTTATTCACAGTAAAATGTAGTAATGTACCAAATATCAATTAGTGAAATGGAGACAAACCAATGTGTGTCCTCGTGCACAATACAAGGACTTGTGCAGCTAACCAGGAATGAACCTGTGACTGCAGTCTCGTATGACGAGTAGAGAAGAGTAGCTAAGAAGACAACATATTAAAACTATAATACATGTCTGCTACATCAGATAACCAATCACCCTCCATCTTTTCACTCACCATCAATCAGTGAACACTGTGATTGTGATGTCATTTTCACCACAAATCCCCAAAATCAAAGAAAAACTACACAGAAAAAAACACATTTGTTTAATTTGTAAACATGAAAACTGAGTCATGGAGGCAGCAATGTGTTATAGATTGTGTGTATATTAGATGTCAGTGTGTGTGTGTGTGTGTGTGAGGTTATAAGAGATGAGAGAGGATGGTTTTATTGCAACAATAGGTTTATAAGGCTTAAACTGATCTGCAGCATACCTACAACAACAGCCAATCACACAAACACACGTGCACTGATGCACACATGCAGGCATGCACATGTGTGCATTCAGCAACCCCAATCAACCTGAGCACGAGCCAACACGTCACACACACACACACACACACACACACACACACACGCACACTGGCAGGATAGCCAAATCCGGTTAGTCCTTTCCTAAGTCCAGCCAAGTCCATCTACTGTAGCCACACACACACACACACACACACACACACACACTGCCCAACAGTGACACCCAGGCCAACTGCCCATTTAACAGGGACACAAACACACATACATGCAAAATGTGACCAAACAGTTTAGCTCCCAGTAAGACCCACGGAGCAGACCATAGCTGTGTGTGTGTGTGTGTGTGTGTGTGTGTGTGTGTTCACGGCGGTCAGTACTGAGGCCTTGCCTTGCGGTTGGGGAGAGCGGATGGAGAGACACAGAGAAAGAAAGAGGATTAGAGTGATATGGATACAAAGAACAACAATAGTTTGTCACATTTTGTCAGAGAGGATTTAGTGGAAAAGCTGATTTGGAGTCTGCCACCAACAAACAATGATCGGAAATATGAGATTTATTACTCAGTTTCCCTCATCAGCTTGAAGTTTAACAAGGCCTAAATGTGTGTGACATTTTCTAAATGTCACAAAAAGCATTACATGTTAACATGAATAACATCTCTTGAAGTGTAGATATGTCTTTTCCTCAGCATGCGTGTGTTGGGTGAACATCCTTCACAGCAGACGTCTTTAAAGCACCAACATGCTGTCTACTGGACTGGATACACACTCGTGCTTTCAGGTTATTAGCTTCTAGCATCAATGTTTCACACAGTCGACTCATCGGATGTCTGTGATTGACTCAGCTTTAAATATCAGCCTTATTTTGAAGAACAGACTCGTGTCTTCTTTAAATGTCTCTTTTATGATTCTTATCCTAAGAGTTGTGTCACAAAATGGTTAATTACACTAAATCCTCCATCTGCCTCAAAATGAGGTAAACCAAATGAAGTTTAAAACAATACAAAACAAATGTATTTTAATAATAGTGATAGTTAGTTAGGGTTAGCCCTAACCCTAGTTAATAATATGTTTTAACATTTGCAACAATTTTAAATTCATGTAAATACAGATCATGAAAACATTAAAACTTATTTCTGTATCCGTGTCTCCTCCCTCTAGCTTTGCCTCCATCACATCTTAATGTGTCTTCATCTAAATTTCACAGAAAACTGTCATAAATTTGTGAGATAGTTTGCTAATTAAGAGACAAATAAATGTGACACATTTCCGCATTAGCAGAGCAGCATTGAAGGTTTATATCTCTAAAGATTAATGCTCTCATATCAGTCACATAATATGTAGATTTAAATTGTCAGGTTTTAAAAAGGCAGTAAGTAAAGAGAAATGTGCTTAACCTTTGCTTGTGGTGGATGTAATCCCTGCTGTGCTCTAAATATATCAATCAACACAAGTTAGTTGATCAAATAATTGATAATCTAAAACATGCTCTGTGATCTTTTACCCCTCTGCTCTCTAAAACATGTGTTGCTGCAGGATCATAGCCTCTGAGATTCAAGCTACTTTCATCTCCAGTTTAGAAAAAATGTCACCAAAGCAGCAGGCAGCCGGAGCTTTTAGACACAGGCAGAGTGAAGGAGAAACAGCAGGATCGGTTTGAAGTGAATGAAATGATTTAATGTTTCAGAGTCGGCCTCGCCCCCGGGGAATGGAGCGAAATGCTTCTAATTGACACCAGGTCAAACGGCCTCCCTCACACACACACACACACACACACACACACAGCATTCTGTTTCACACTGTTTCTGTTTCAGCTGTATCTCTCTCACCGTCTCTCTCTCACACACATTACAGCCTCTCCAGTAGCCAGAGCTGGACAAACAAAGGCCTGCGCTGTCCGACTATAATGACAGATGACCACAAGTCTCATATTTTACAGAGATTTCACAGGAGTCAGTCCGTTCCCAGGCTGAGCTACAAGTCAATAGCCTTCTATCAAGCTTCCCAAAATCTCTAAAACGACATGTTTTTGGATTCTTGGGAAAAAAACAAGACATGTTTCATGACTTTATTAGGCCTGAATCAACCATTGATGCAGCAGCAGTTAATGACAGCTGAATGTGATTAGCAGGGAGTGGGATGTTTTATTAGTGGCAGCGTTGGCTGACTGACCGAACCCCAGTGGACAGATTATACTCAGCAGTCGTCATGTAAAGAGTGTTTTTCTGCTTTTAGTGGGAATGCATTCCTGTGATACCTTTTTTAAGGTCATTTCATTCTTAAGACTAGCTGAAAAAATAACCTCCTAATGGTGCAGTATTATTACACCTTTCAATCCAAATCACGTAGCATCATATTTTATTTTCTTGATTGTGCAGTATCCAGTAATCAGATCTTTCTGTAGATTCAGTGGTACTGAACATCATTTCTGGGGATTCTGGGTTGATAAAAACAGAAATGAACTCCTGGTGGGAATCTGACTACAGAGACAGTGGAAGTCCAGGTATTATACACTCTTTCTGGTTATTATCCAGGTTCACACGGCTTGTTTTGGGTTGTAGTTGGAAGAAGGTTATAAGATCGAAGCCCTGTGTAGATTTAGTAGCACTTTACAGTGTTTGTGGCTGCTCAAGCTGTCAGTGAAGGTGGGAATGTCTGTCGCTGCATTTTTTGAACATGTGACGAGAGCATTTTCAAACTAAAACAACTGAGCAGCTTTAGTTGCGTTCACATTTAAACCAATACAGTGGGTGACTCACTTCCACTACTCACACCCATGATTTCAAGCCAACATCTAGCTGTCAGTAACTGCGGAAGCATTTGTGTACGTGAAAGAGAAAAGCAGTCGTGTGTCCTGCAGATGGAAGCTGTGACACAAAGCGAAAGGAGTGCAGGTGTCAGAGGCGACGCCACCAGATGATCAGCTCCCTCCATGACGTTCTCAACTCTGCAGCAAGAAAACATGTCTCGCACATCTGAACATCTAATCAGATGCCAGAGGAGACACTGGTGTCAGAGCTAAGAGAAAACACACTGATTCCCCACCGGCTGTATTGTCACTAAACGCTGCTTCTCTCTATGGACTGTAAATGATTTAATTTGAGCGCCAGATGTGGCGTTTAGATTCTGCTCGCGCTTGTTGAGAGAGACAGAGGGAGAGAGAGGGAGGGATGGAGAATGAGGAAATGACAGGAAGGAGAGAAACAGCTTGGCAGACCAACAGCCAACAGCAGCCCAGGCACTTGACAGAGCTTTCAAACACCATGATTGTGTGTGTGAAAGAGTGTTTTTTTTCCCACTTGTGTATCATGACAGCTGAATGAAAATCAATCTGCTTCTACATCTGCCATCTTGAGAGTCGGGGAGCACAGATGGGCCTTCCCTGTCACACTGAGTGTGCTGGCAGCGAACCAACCCAGGTCTCTGCACCTCTTCTTCCCCTCTTTTCTAATCTCAACCTCTTTTTCTCATCCTCCTCTCCTCTCCTCTCCTCTCCTCTCCTCTCCTCTCCTCTCCTCTCCTCTCCTCTCCTCTCCTCTCCTCTCCTCTCCTCTCCTCTCCTCTCCTCTCCTCTCCTCTCCTCTCCTCTCCTCTCCTCTCCTCTCCTCCTCATTAATCAGATGCCAGACTCTGAAGAGGACTTTTTTCCCTGCGTTGACGTCTCCAAGTCACACAGCAGATGTTTGGGGCCTTTTTGAAGCTGCAATCTGGGTTCTAATCACCCTCATTGACGGCTCTGAGGGCCCCTGTTGCAGCTCTGAATGGCAAATTAAAGCGTTTTTAGATAACGTTGGTAATTGGCTAAATCGTTCATAAGCCCAGAGATCACACTTTTAATCTGCCGCCTAACATGACGGATCATGAAACGGAAACAGATCTCGTCCGTGTATGTGTTTTGCTTTCTTTCCTGACATGCTACAGTATGCTTGATGCTTAATGATTTGCCCATCAGATTAACAAGCACTAATCGTTTCCTCTACTGTAGCTTGTCTCAGTGTCAGGCTTCCCCGCTATCCCCTCTCCTCTCTCTTCTCTCATCTCCTGATCCATCTCATTTCTGGCATTAACTCCATTAGCCTGGTAATTGGCTCTTAAAGCAGCGGCCACAGACTCTGAAGGCCACTTAATGTCCATCTCCTTCCCTCCCTTCTCTCTGCTCCTCAGTCGATCATCTACCTTCCTCAGTAAATAGCATTAACTAGTCCCGCATAGAAGTCTGAGGCCATATTAGTGTTATCCTCCCCTCTCAGCCTATTGCCAAGTTTATGAGTCCCGATCGTTGGAGATGATATGGCTAAATGGATATTTTTTTTTCTCACTTCACTCCAAAATGGGGCTTCAAAAAACCCCCCAACTGTCACAGATGAATATGTAAATTCTGCTTCCATTTTTCAACCCAGCCCAAGAAACTAAATCTGTGATGTGGAAATTCAGCTCATCATCACAGCCTGTCTTCCTCCTTCAGCTGGGCCTTGCTTTTCATTTCTGTATAGAAGATGAAATAAAACCCAACGCTATTTCTCTCCTGTGGATCAGTTGTTTGTTCCAGAAGCTCTCAGTGCATTTAGGATGAAAACACAAACTTTACATTTTACTATCTGGCTCTGATGTTAAAGGCTCGTGTGTTTTTAGTTATTTTATTTAATTCTACCATAATAAAATAAAATAAATTAATATGAAGAATTAAGCTGCATTCTGGTTGATTTATGATCTAGTTTGTAATTGTTTTATCCACTTATGGCATGTTGGAAGTTCAGAGTAAGAAACATTTCAGCCCAACAAAAGTCTGAGTGACCAAATAGATACTTACTGTATAGTCACAAAGTTCACTCAAATTAATATAACTTTTATTTATTTTTTAGTAAAACAATAAAACAGAGTTGATGTCACTCTTTGGTGGAACAAGTAGAGATTGCTTCATTGTGAGGACTGATTAACCAAATGATTAGAAAGCAGTGGATGTAAAGGATGAAGTTTTACTGTAGTCAGTGTGTACCCTGCAGAAACATTTCTCTGGTGGTTTTTTAATCCTTCGGATGCCTGCGTCTCTCTTTGGGTCCATGTTTGTTTCTTCTTGCAAAGCATTCTCTATCTGTTGTATGAAACCATGTGTCTCTTCTGAGGGATTTTAGGAACAGAGTAATTAGTTGGTGATAGAGGAGACGTTGGTGAGAAGTGATAGCTGCTACCACCCTCCACCCCCAGAGAGACAGAAATCAATCAATAACCTCCTGATTTATTTCACGTCCTTATCGTCTAATTTAATTGCTGGGTCTTTTGTATCTGGTGAGTCGTAGGGGAGGTGGATGTGGAAGGGGAGATAAATAAGTGGAGGGTGGAGGGATGTTGCACAGTTAGAGAAGGAGCAACATCAAGTTGAGCTTTTTTGTGTTGGTGTTGTGTGTTTTTTTTGCCCATGCATGGCAGCGTTTTACGGGGAGGCGTTTTGAGACACTGCTCTGTTCAACAGCCTCTGTAGTGTGTTTGAGTTGTTTCCTGCTGCAACGCTGCCTCCACTGGCTCATAACTCTAGAACAAACACACACACACACACACACACACACACACAGGAGGAGAGAAAGAGAGGGAAGAGTAACCCTTCCACAAATTATCAGAAAGAAAAAATTTAATTAGCAATATAAATGCCAGGCAGAGTACATTATGTGCAATTGTCTTGCTATCTTTCCAGAAATTAGTCTTTTAAAATGAATTTGCTGTATTAATCATCTCCTGAAATATTTTTGATCACTGAATTAATAGTTTTGCGTTGGGGGTCTGTGTTTTTTTTAGGTATTCATTGACATAGGTGATTGCCTCTTAATTATGACAGCGTCCTCCTCCTATCCGCGCCTATTAATTCCTGTGTTGTGGCATCGCCGCAGCCCGCTGCCTGGCCCTGTATCTACTAATTACTTCTCTAATTGAATTTGCTCTCTGTTGCCAGGCTGTTTTTTTAAGTGGCTGTTTGTTGCCGGGCCTCATTGTGTCTTTGTGTGACAGCTAGCTGCTCGCTGACGGAAACAGGATGCTCTGTCTCTCTCTCCCTCTGTATCATTACCTATAGCTCCCAGACCTATGTGGTGTTTCCAGAATAAATGAAGGAGGGAAATTAATTAATGAGAGTCGGTGAAACAATTACACGGCCCTCCCCTCCCCACCCAGCTGCTGCTGCCCTACTGTTATTGGTTCTAGCCTCTGTAGGATTGTTGTGACTAAGAGTCTGCAGCTCTTCAGCCACCAATTCAAAGTGTATTTGGCAGGATGATAAATAGCATACAGGCACGTTATTCAGCCCCTTACCCATCAAAACGCAGCTCATCCGGCCTCAACTGGATGTGACAGTTCGTACGTTATCTGGTCTCTTCTACTGCAGGACATTTGATCATAAAAACATTCAGGAGGGCCTCAAATCTTGTTTTTCAGAGAACAAGTAGACAATATAGTTTCTAATAACTGATAATAACTAAAACTGAATTTACTGAATTTGAATTAATTGCTATTATCTCATCACAATATAGACTGAATATGACACTAATTTATGGACTAGGTGAAGACTTTTCTTCATGCTATGTAGGTAGAAGACATGTTTGTATTATCAGATATTATTACTGTTATTATTAAAACTATTACATCTCTGTTTTGCTGCCTATGAACATGTGAGAAGACCATATATTCATCCATGAACATATACAGGAAGATTAGGATCTGTCCTGGTTTGACTGAAAATGCAAAATGAAATGTGTACTTAGGATTTTGTGTTTAAAGAAGAAAATGAAACCGGAGCAGACTGAGCATCGTCTGACGGTATCAGCAGGTGTAACCTTGTTTCAAACACTTACCGCTTGTGTTTTGGGAGCATCCTGGTGAAGACATTCCTGTGTGCTGTCCTTGGAGGACGCCCGGCGGGCTAATGGACAGTCACAGCTTTTACAGAAACACAACCATGTGACACCTTGCTGTTCTCGCTCTGGATTTTTTTGTTTTACTTCTCGGGCAGAGACTTTCTGGAAGCCATAAGCTGTGGCTGAAGACTAAATTTAGACCCTTGTCGCTCTGGTTGAAAGGCAGGTAATGCTGTTAAGTTCCTAAAATGGTTCCTGGCTTGTTCCTGTCGTGGAAACAGGCTTGTTATAACACGATGCCTGTCTTTGACCACTCAGTAACAGGAATATCTCAAACTGTCTGATTGGCTCTGGACCACCAGAAAGATGCAGACGGTGGTTCTTTCATTTGAAATGTAGGGAAGGTGCCTTCAGACAGTTCTGTGCAGCAGAAAGTTTAACTGTGGACGGTAACACGTCCATCATTATCACCCAGCTTCAGCTTCTCACCTGTATCCTCTCCTCTCTCTCACCCAACCTCACCCTATGAAAACTTTCTCTCCTCCTGCCACTCTTGATATTGATCCTCTCTCTCTCTCCCTCATCATCCATCTATCCATCTCTCTCACCCCTCCTCTCCCCCTCCATTGATCCCGCTCCCTCTCTCTCTCTGCTTGCTGCTATCTCGCTCGGCCTTTGTCTTCTTATCGAGGTTTCAGGGTTTATTCTGGCTGCTGTTATTGACAGGCCTCTCACTCTACAGCCAACTAATGCATCCCTAATCCCACCTTTGTTACTCTGGAATGTTCTGCCTGTCTCTCTCTCACTCACACACACATCCATACATATGTTATGCCATGGCATGAGTGTGTGTAAGGAAAAAAGGGCCACAAGGATGTTGATCCCAGCTTTCTATTTGTTGGGAAAGCCATCTATCAATCAAAGGGGGTCTGCTGTCTGTGATTTTGTGAGCGTGAGCGTGCATGTGGGTCTTGAGTGACAGGCTGAATCGTGGCTGAGGACGTTTGATAAGCTTGTATTGTTGGTCGTCACCCCCCCCCCTTCCCCACCTCTCTCCACACCTCCACCTCGATAAGAAATACATTCGACTAGAGCTGATAACAGTGTCAGGAGCAGCAAAGCCCCACTCTACAGACACACACACACACACACACACACACACACACACACACACACACACACCACGCCTTTCTTCAAACATCTCAGCTGTAAATGATCCTCTCAACAAACAGCAGTAACGACAACACTCAGGAAAAAAAGAGATTCAGATATGGTGTGTGTGTGTGTGTGTGTGTGTGTGTGTGTGTGTGTGTGTGTGTGTGTGTGTGTGTTTGTAGGGAGAATGATGCGCGATATGGCTGGAGGATATGCTGGTCTTATTGAATAAGGTCTTAGTGATAACACCACTCTGTGTGTGTGCGTGCGCGTGTGCGTGTGTGTGAACAGCAGACAATAAATACAGTAATAGGCTTAGAGTGGCTGAGGCAGAGTGTCAGACTTAACAAACAACACACTGTTCTCAAAGACTGACTGACAGCTGTCTGTGTGTGCGTGCAGGTGACTGTGTTTATGTGTGAACATTCAGGTCCAATTTAACTTGTACATGTTTGTTCCCTCTTTACATCAGGCTTTACAAACAAATCTGACAACCGCGATCATCAAGGCTGTTTGAAATGTGATCACCAAGGTTGATGAGCAGGGAAACGAGTCAAGAAACGTATAATCAAGTATAGAGTGGTTACCTTAGAAACATTATCACCACGTAAAGGAATGTAGAAAGGTTATCGCTTCAGTCGACACATCGCCAGGGCTGGAAATGTCATCAGCAATTAAAAAAATCTGAGTGTAAAAGCATTGATATGAACAGAAATATTTATCATCACGTTATCCTGTCAAGTTTCCAAATTCTAAACTGAACTTTGTGTTTTCTTTTTCAAACTTGTTTGTCACTTTTACTTGTCTGGCATTAGTGTTTCAGATGTATTACATGCACACATTAGATGGAATTGACCTTTTGGATAAGCAACCAACTAAAAGCTGCTATAGCTGTCTGTTTTAGGGCTGTGTGTGTGACGTTTCCTTGTCTCTCCAAACGTGTAGTCTTTGCTTTACTGTCATCTGTGTACTTCAGTTCACTGTTTGACAGTGTGGCAGGAAATGAAACAGTTTATCACTGTTTTTCTAGATGACCGTCTAGTTGTTTTAGGGGCAATAGCACAAACTTGTTTTAAATACATATTGTATTATATGCAATAACATGTATCTGCTGATTGGCTTCATTATTTCAGTGAAATGACTATATCAAATTCACTTTAAATAGTCATGAAGGCAAGCATGTAGAATAAATTAATCAGATTTTTATTATTGCTAAATGAACTGCTTGTAAATGTTCATAAGTATGTTCAGAAAAAGGACTTGTGGGATACTCATTAAGAATAAGAAAAGAGGCAGAGAAATGGAAAAGGAAAAAAAACTGGTTGAGTACACAACAGTTGCACCAGTTGTCCATTACGCCAGTGAAAGAACAGTGACCTGTGAAGAGATTTCAGGAATAGGGCTGGAGCACGAAGCGAGGGGTGGACGGAGGAGATAAAAGACGAAACAGAAAGAAAGCAAAAAAAAAAGATAAAGAAAGAGTGAAATTACCAGAGGGCAGGAAAAAAGAGGGTTATTGTGCATGTGCATTAACGGGGTGTATGATGAAGTTAGTTTTTTGTGTTGTGTGCAGTGACTAGAGGCTAAAGAGTCAGTAAGAGAGAGGCAGGAGGGGGAAATCAATAGCAAATTACATGTGCTCGGCTGGCCCATTGTACAGTATGGCTGCTATATTCTAAAGAAGGCACTTCCAAGATGATGCAGCCAAATGGTGGATGGACTCCAAGATCATTTTTATTGATTTAGAGGAGCTGTCAATAGAGGAGAGAGAGTGGAGGGTAGCGAGGGAGGTGTGTGTGTGTGTGTGTGTGTGTGTGTGTGTGTGTGTGTGTGTGTGTTGGTGTTGGGATGTGACACAATACCCTCGGACCGCGGCTTTGTCCCTGTCCACACATTAACAACACACCGTGTCCCCACTGCTTTTCATTTACATTAGTGCCTGGATGGGCGAGCGAAGGACACAGACAGACAGAGAGAGAGTTTCCATTAAAGAATTGGTCTGGCAGCAGATGCCGGCATTGTTTGGGTTCGGGAACCCAGAAATATTTGGTACTGGGTCTGATGACTGGTGTCATCTAGTTTTCCACATCAGAGCTGAAAGGTGTAAAGCTGTTATGAAGATTAGATTTCATAGTTGTCTCTCGAGTCTCTCAGTACATACAGACAAAATGATTAAAACACACATACATAATGAAAGACAATATCTGTGTGTGTATATACATAAATATATATATATATATATATATATATATATATATATATGTATATGTATATATATATATATGCGCGTGTGTGTTGCGTGACAAAACCGTGGTAGTGTGTGATCATTTCATTGTGTTAGATGGTGTGTGTATCACAGAGCAATATAGCAGCACTAAATGCAGCAGATGTTAACCACAGGAGGCTAAAACACACACACACAATGACAATCACCCAAATGCACTCATGGATTTAATAAAGGAAAACACAGCAGTTCACAAGTATAAACATATCCTGGTGCTGCTAGTAAAGGTGCACACACACATACACACTAGACAGATGTTACCCCATTTGTTGAATACAACACATGTATTTCTATCAGCGCCTCAATCTATAGTTTTTGGCTCCAAATCTGTGGTGATGTCACAAAACATGCTCATAAATTCATGCTTTAAACTTTCCATGTTCAGCAGATGAATGTGAAAACAATCTCATACATCCAAGTGAAGGAAGAAGAATAAACATATTTTCACTTGAATGGGACCTTAAGTATCAAAGATAGATAGATAGATAGATAGATAGATAGATAGATAGATAGATAGATAGATAGATAGATAGATAGATAGATAGATAGATAGATAGATAGATAGATAGATGTACAGGGATGCCAGTCAGATGACACCTGAATTTTTAGGTCACCGCTAATGCGCATGAAAATCATAAAGTCCAAGTATCGCTCCACCATGACTGAAGTGTGCTTGAGGCTGGCTGCAGCTACTGTCCAGACTGTGCATCCCTGGCTGAACCCAGGTGATAACAAAACATTTTGTGTAGTGCAATATTGGCTGCGGTTAAGCAAGGTACATCAACATACATTGTAGAAATAAATATATGTTTTTCACTTTTGTAGTAGGTAGGTAGGTCATTTTATAAGTAGCTCGCATGCTGAAAAAGCACCTCTGCTGTAAACAGTATTACGCGGTCCAGTTAGTGTCCACAGGTGTCTACATACTGGACGCTCTGTCTACTCTACTGCAGCGTCTTTCATCTCTTCATTGATACAACTTCAACCACCTCAGGCAACATAAGAATGTGAGACATCTGGATTTATATACCGATAATAAACATTACATAGAGACATGTGGATGCAAACACGCCTCCTTTTACTTACTTAGTGCATGCATGACATACCTTGGACTAAAACACTGTTGTTTGAAACATTCTTATACTTTCTTTACATTTCACACACACATACACCCTGAGTTAGGCAAACAGCGTTGATTTACTTTCCTGTGGTTCTCGACGCATTTCTGCGTCCTTTAAGAGCTGGTTGTGAAATTCAACAGGCACTGTTTAAATAGGATGGAGACAGACGTGTGTGTGTGTGTGTGTGTGTGTGTTCAAGAGTGTTAAGTCACGGACACAGAGTCTTGACACACACACACATTATCAGTGAGGTGCTAGCTTTCTCAGCCTGAAGATAAACACCAACATTTATGACTTCTTCACTTTACAGCTTGTTGACTGACTGGTGAACTTTCTGCATACAGCCACTCAATCAAAACCTTTGTATGGCTGTGTTGGAGCTTTGTGTTGTGTTTTGTGTTTTTGTGTATTAGCTGGTATATGATTGATTTTTCTATACAAACATTGTAGTTTTAGTATTGTAGTCTCGGCCACATATATTATAATATATGTAAAAATGTATTATTACCACAGTATTGTTGGACTAAAGAAATGAGTTCAGTCAGAGATAATATAGAAAAGTATGCATTTAAGGGCCTAAATGAAAGTAAATGTTAAATCTCCTCTCCTCTCCTCTCCTCTCCCCTCCTCTCCCCTCCTCTCTTCTCCTCTCCTCTTTTTGTCACTTCTTTGTCTGAAGACAAGCCAACATACTCTCAGTGTATACCACTGCAGTGTGTGTGTGTGTGTGTGTGTGTGTGTGTGTGTGTGTGTGTGTGTGTGTGTGTGTGTGTGTGTGTGTGTGTGTGTGTGTTGCCTCTGTGCCTCTTTACCCTCGTGACTATGGCTTATATTCTCCTTCACACACACCAGTCAACATCAACAGTGATTTTTACCCAGTTCAGCCACGATACCTTCAGTTAAGCATTAGAACAAACACATGACGTGTTCATACTGTCATGTACTGTAACTTTGAAGTTCAAGTGGTTCAGCTTGTACCTGTGAGGGATAAGAAGAGTTCAGAAATGAATGTCAGCCAGTGTCCTCACATGTAGAGTAATAACGTGTGTATGCATCTGTGTGTGTGTGCAGGCGTGTGTGAAGGTATCACCCAGCTCGGTAGCAGCTAGCTAGCGCCTAAATGACTCTCCACACTTCATTAGCAGCGATGAGGTGAGCTGCTCATCTCCTCATTGTTAGCTAGCGTTAAGCTGCAGTAATCCCAAACAAAGGGCCGGGGCCTCGCAGCAGCCAGCGCGGATTAGACCGCTTTCTAGAAACATCCGAGAGATTCATTCTCATTCAAATTGGCCTGTAAACAAAACCAGCGGTGGCCAGGAGAGAGATGAGCATATGGAGTGATGGTGAAACATCTTGTATGTATACACATGTAATATAGCTTGTGTGTGTGTGTGTGTGTGTGTGTGTGTGTGTTTTGAGCCTTGTGTGTCTTACTGAGTTGATTTTGTGTGTGAGAGGCATAAAGATGGGTAGAGGTTGCCTGTTTTAGCTTACAATATAGTTTATTAAAGTTTATTAGTGTGAGGCACATGATCCAGGATACAGATTATTCAAATCACAGACACACTACTTAAAACCATAATCACACACATTATGAATATATTTGTGGAATTTTACATACATCATCTAATTTTAAGGATGTTTTTATCAATTACCGATATGTTTTTTGGCTCAGATGTTATATATATGATATAGATATGGCTCCCACTTTGATTGGTTTTTGCAACCTCTGGCTTTAGTAAAAAGATGTTTTTGTCACATATTGTGAATTTGATACCTGACGAAGGCCCATAACTGAAACTAATAAACTCATGTGTGCAGGAATTCAAGTTTGTGTTTCACTGAATACATAATCAACAGTTTTTATGAGGAGTAGTGAAAACCAGTGACGACTATGACTGATTGTCCACAGCTGTTCCTGCGATGCCCCCCTCGCCTTTTGAAGAAATGTTGCTTACATGAATCCCGACAGCCTTGCCGCCATCAAAGCACTCTTATTTCTTTATTGCATTTGGACGCATCAACAGCCTTTTCCACTGCAGACATTTTGTCATATGAAGCACAGGTGGAGCTCTAATTCAGTGCAATGTAGCAATTAGTGATGTTATTAGTTCCACTTGTGTTTGTTTGTCAGAGATATTCTTTGCACCTGTGCAGGTAGCTCAGTAGACATGATAGAGTGTGTGACCATATGCACGGCATGGCTGTTACCTCCCTGATCCAGGGTAACCACAGCAACCAGGTAATGGAGAGCCACATTACTGTTGTAATCTTTCAAAGTTTAAATCTTGGCAAATAAAGAAAACCTCTGCATGGTTAGATTCATGTATCCTTAACTGCACAAGATAATCTGGGGTTAGCTGTGAGTATTGTGTACCTGTGTGTGTTTTCATTTGGTTCTTCCTGTCATGTGACAGATGACTGTAAAACAAGTGCAGATGTTTTCATGTTCTGCTCTTTTCAGCGTGCTGGATGCAGAACATCGTCCTTTCAGCCTGTGGGCTAATCTGACTTGATCATTAATAATCCATCAATCAGCTCAGTGAATATTCTTCATATCTGCGATCTGATGTTTCCATTAGAGTTTCTGCTGAACGCTCTGACATTTTAGCCGTCAGTCACGATTTTTCGATGCCCATCGATGTAATAAATAATTGACTACTTGGCTATCTTTTATGATTATTAACTGTCAAATCATTTTAGTATGATGTCAGTGGATTATTTAGTTATCTAGTGTTGATAATTTGTTGGTTCATAATGTCAGTCATGTAAATATCTGGTAAATAATCTGACTTGGTCATTAGTAACCATCAGTCAACCATTATGATTTGTTTTTATTAAGTGTCTTTTAACTTCAGCAAGTTAGCCTGTAATAACGCATTTCAACATTTTAGGTATCATCAATAAATACTTCTATCATGTAGTTTATGGTTGTAAAAGTGACTGTTTCCACTCATTTTAAATCTAACCTTGTATTGTATTCACTACAGACTAATCTGCTTTTTTAATTGGTGTGTTGGTTTTACATATATATATGTATATGTATATGTATTATGTATGTATATGTATATAAATGTATATATATATATGTATATGTATATATATGTATATATATATGTATGTATATATATATATATATATATAACTGTTGTTGTTAATAATTTTATTATTACTGTTATTGGATAATACTGTCTACTGTTCCACTAATTTCAGAGGCTGTAGACTAGATAAATATGAACATAGTACTCACAATAATGATGTTAAAGGAGACATATTGTGATTTTGGGTTATTTTTAATGTGTTGTCGGATGTCTGTGTTAAGTGTAGGTGTTAAATTTGAGCTGTGAATTCTGCAGCCTTTGTTGCATGTGTTGTTCACCTGCATACTTTGGCCTGTTACAGACAGAGGCTGAACTGCATAAAGGACCAGGATAAACTCAATAAGGAGGTTTTACCTGGAAATCATGCAGAGATATCCCAGAATCAAATGTAGACCTGTAAATGATAAATCCTCATTTACATGTTGATGATTAGCTGTATTTAGATATCAATGATAAAGGAACCAAAATGTTCTCTCTGTTTGTGTGTGTAACGATCTGACAGCTGTGTCTGTCTTTCTTCCTTCCTGCTTCCTGACCAGCCTCCTCCCCTCTGATGGTGGTCAGCATTTTAGTATCTTTAAAGCTCTAATCCTCATCTTTTCAGCTTCAGTCCTGCATTTTTCTCCAAGTCTGACCATGTCCAAATTTATGTCCACACTAGCATTTTCAGGCCTTTAAAAAAAAAAAAGTTCTTGGTCCACACCGATGAAACTTGAGAGAAGTGTGAAGGTTGTGCATTACGTCATCCGTTACTCTGCTGTCTAAAGTGGTGACTTTTTTCATTCCCTCCTGTAAATCTTAGTTTTTTATTGTCTACAATAAACCATGAGATTGCAACACTTTGTTTTAGAAAAGCTCAGTTTTGGGTGGTAGAAACGCTGGTTCAGCGTGGAGAGGAGCCAGTGTGTCTTCAGATTTAGCTGCCTTAGTGTGGATATTGCTTCATATTAGGATCTCTCTTATCTCTCTTGTTTTTGGTTGATCAGGTTTCTGTTGGTGGTGTTCATTTCTTCAGGTTTACAACAGCACGCCTTCACAAATGCTCCAAATCCAGATTCAAACTGTTTGATACTGAATATCTTCAAATATCTGTTCCAATCCAATATTATAATTTCCTTCAGAGTGCATACCGGCGTACAATTGGTCTAAATTACAGAATAAACATGAAATATTTCTTCAAGTTGTGAAATTAAATTCTGACCCAGAAAGCCTCAAAAAAGCTGTTCAACTATGTATGTGTTCACTTGCAACTCTGAAAGTATAGCAGTGTTATTCAGTGAATGTTCTTGTCTGTTGTTTAGTGAGCAGCACCTGCTTCTTGCTGCGTATTCACCTCACAACTCTTGTGCATGTGACATGATTGACAGCTGGCTGGCCATGTCTACTTCAACAGTGCCCGCCTTTTCACTGATCACTGTGTCAGTGTGTCTGTATCAAATACACACACACACACACACACACAATGCCATGCAGACACACAAAGAGCCTGCTGTGGTTCTCATCAGGCTGAGCTTTGACAAAAACACTCAAAACTGAAGCAGCAAATGTGTTTTCTCTCATGCGTATAGAAGTGCTAACGTGTGTGTATAATGTGTACAACTTTGCTGTGTGTGTGTGTGTGTGTGTGTGTGTGTGTGTGTGTGTGTGTGCACTGTCAATAGACGGCTTCGATGTAAAACGCATTAGCATTCAAAGATGATGCTGGTCTTTCTAAAAGCTCTCATGGTGCCGCTCTTCTTCCTCCCTCTCTCTGCAGTCCTTCATGCTATCACATTGCCGGTCTCTGTGGTTTATAATTAAAAGTGGTGCAGCTCTCTCATATGAGTTCTATGTCTGTGATCTAGACTATATATCGCAGATTGATCAGATATAGAGCCAAAGTCATATTTCTTCTGCCTCTGTTTGTCTTTAAATCCTCCTCTGAGCTCAAACTCTCTTCCAACCTGTTTTTGTGTTTCATGCTGTAAAATCTGATCCTGCTGTGGAGTTTTTGCTGTACTGTCTGACATCATTTTGTCAATAAGTCACTTTGGCTATGGACGTCCTTCTTGTGAATTTTCTGTAGTTGACTTTGTGTATGAGGCACCGATCTCACCACTGAGGATTACATAAAAATAAAGAGGATCATGATCTGGATTTGGTGAAATAGGCATTTATTTTTGAAAATAATGACGATTGAATGTTTAATAACAAAATGCTTCTCAAACTGTCTGTCACTGTTTATTGTATCAAGAATATCTACAATAATTCATATTCATTTGAGGCATTAAGAGTAGTGCAGCAACTAATCATTATTTTCATTATAATCAATCAATCATTTTGTCTATAAAAATGCTTGTTTTGATCTGAGAATTAAAGAAAAACTTAAATATTTTATGATAAAGAAAAGCAGCAGATCATTTCGAACTGCTGGAAACTGAAAATGTGGCAGTTTTGCTTGAAAGAAATAATAATATAATAGTTTCAGCTTTAAATGAACAGGAACTGATTCAGCAAACAGTCAAACCAAATATTTATATTAATTGACTCTTATTGTTCCTGTGAGGCAGCTGTTGTAAGACGTGAGGTTGACGTACATGCAGGATGTTGCTGTGAGGTTACCACTGTGTGTGTGTGTGTGTGTGTGTGTGTGTGTGTGTGTGTGTGTGTTTGTGTGTAAGAACTACTACAGGTTGAAATGAGACACTGTCCTGTCCTCCTTTATTCAGTCTCTTTCTCCTCACCCCTCATGCCCCATCTTCTTCTGCTGCCCTCCCCTCACCTGGACCCCTGTTTGATAGACAGGGTGTCCTCACCTTGTAACGATCAGTGACATCCAATATGTTTGGCTTGGGATCATCCCCTGTGTATCCATTGTGCTTTCTGTTAAACGCTTTATTGATTAGCCATGAGTTAATTACAAGTTACATCAACCATGTGCAGAGTGAGGTGGCTTTACATGCCTACAGGATCCATCCTGGGGGGGGCTCACACATGTTCACTACACGCCTGCAGACTTGCATCTCAACCTTAGCAGGTCACACTAAGGTCCATGCATCATGACATTTCACAGTTCAGTATTTTCCTGGTGATTGTAGTGAAAAATAATGAGGTAGAATTAGAAGCACAACGTTTCTGGTTATGTGCCGTGAATACTTCATTCTATCAACCACTAATGTATTCTAGATTTAAGCTCCATGGCTGCACCTGACCTGCTCTGCTGCAGCCCAGAAAACAACCTCTCATGTCTTCTACACAAAATTAGAAAACAATGATAGTAACAACAGCAGCAGCAATAATAATAATGATAATGATATTAATATTAATAATGATAATATCGTAGCAGTCTGCAACAGCAAGCACTTTTTGGAGCCCTTCTCCTTTTCATGCCGTGTCAGTTTCTCTTTGACATTGTCGTGTACTTTGTGCAAAAGGAAAAAGGAGCGAAAAAATCTTTATCAAATCCCTATTCTGAGGCTTTCAATAAGGCAGGCCATTACCTCACTGGCGCTTTTGTTCGGCCTATACAAGAGAGAACAAAATGGTTATTCAGGAGGACGCTTTAGATTTTTATTGTGGGCTCCCTATTCACAAAGAGCACCGTTATTGTATTAAAAAGAACCATCTGTGGCAGAAACAATGGCTTCAAATTATCTGTGAATACCCAGTGAACAAAATATAAAGCTTTTTCCTGCTCATTATGTGGGTTAAGCTAGGGGGTGGAAGATAGCAGAGGAGAGGCATAGACTTTGCTATAACTGACTTTTGTTGTTCTTGCCTGCATTCTTCTCCTTTTTAAATCGACCCCCTTTTCACATTGTGTGTCGCCATAAACGGCTTTTCTTGTTGCAGTGCTGCGGAGAGAAGACAGCGGAGCTCCAGACAGTCAGCGTGGCTCCACGGGGCTGCACGCCGGCCAAAGCGCGCCGGCTGCCGGATAGAAACCGTGCGGACTACCGCAGGGGAACTTGTGGAGGGTGCCGGTTGACGTTTCACGGCCGGCGACTGGCGATCCGCCCCGGACCAGACTGAGACTTCTGCGCGGTGGAAGCGGCAGGAAGATATGGAGGATGTTGAGGAGCGAAACGGCATCTTGTTTCATTTCTGCCAATCAGGACGAGAGAGACAACTCCCAAACTGGCAGTAAGTTGCCCTGTCGGTGTGTGTGTGTGTGTGTGTGTGTGTGTGTGTGTAACATGCCGTGTAGTGGAATGACACCGCGTGGCATCATGAGTTTGACTGGCTGAGTTGTTGTTGTGTTTATTTACAGATAATATATGAAAGTGTGACATATTTAGTCTTGATGACATTAGATTAGTGTAATTATTAATTCAGTATTTATTATTAAATATAATATTTTAAAGTATAACGTTATCCCAAAGCGGGGTAACTGTCGTTATTCACAGCGTGCTGATGCGCTTTTCATTCATTTCATTTTATATATTATTTAATATATTATTTAATATATTTTATTTGTCAACTAGTTTAACTCTTTCTTTATGAACACTATGATCTAATTTATTTTAATTTATTAAACTAACTCTATAGAAACAAACATAAAATAACGTCATGACAAACACCATAATCTGGTGTTTTGAGAAGTGACTTTAAATTTAATTCCTCTATTAATCTAAAACATTTATTTCTTGTTTCTAATTATTCATGTTGATGTGCATTAAAGTTTAGATGAAGCCTCCCCTGGTACGGCCTCTAGCGGCAACAGCTCCACCTGAAGTCTCTCGTTGCAGCCCATAATTATCAGTATTTATATATATTATATGATTTTCAACACGTTATATCGGTTTTATTTGGAGCAGCTACTTTGTATTGAGTTGAACCCGAGGTGTTTGCTGTAACGTTGCTCTCATGTTGCTGCTGTCACCTACATTAGTAAAAACACTGTTTTGCTATCACAGCGTGCTCCGCGCTATATTTGCAGTATCCATCCCAACCTGGTGTCGCGGGGGGCTTACAAGTGGTCCAAGGGAGCCGCCCCGCTAGTTTCTCCTGGTTTTTGTCAAACAACGGCTGTAATTCAGGATGATTGTGGATGCAGGGCCATCCCCGGCTGGCTGGGGCCTGCTTTCAGAGAGCTGCAGGGCCCCGCTGTTCCTTTATTATCATAAGCAGATTAGAGGTAGCGGGGAACACACTCTGATGCAGATAGCAGCCGAGCGGCCCATTTCAACGATGCATTATAATGGACCGAGCTGCATGTGTCGCCTCTCTCAGCCTATTAAGCGCAAGATGAATCTTATGTAAGGTTGCCAGGGCCGGCATGATGAGAGCACCGGGGCTCTGCTCCTCCGTTTATTATCAAATGACTACAACTAAATAATAAGTTTGATCTATTCACTTTCAATTATGATTTAATCTAGAGATTTAAATGAAAATATGTCAGGTATGTGTACTTGATCTGCCTTTAATTATTGGGATTGTGTAGCTTGCAGACAGGCACAAAGATCCTCTTCAGCTGTGTTGGTAAATAATATGTTTTAATAATAAATAATATGTTTTAATAATAATAATAATAATAATAATTATTATTATTATTATTATTATTATTGTTGTTCCTACATATAGAATAAACCCCTAACAGCAGTCATCATTTATTCCTTCTCTTTACTTTGAGAAAAACCGTCCAGCCTTTTGGGATTTCTTGTGGTCCCTTCTGCGCCCAGTAGGCGGCGCTGGTGTCACGCAGCAGGACGCCTTGCCCTCGGATGGAGATGCAGGAAAAAGCAAAGCAAGTGGCACCATCACTCCCAACCAAACTTTAGTCGTGTTGCACATTTAAACATATAAGTCATCCAGCTGGTTTCATGATCCAGACTGAAGCAGGTTAATATCAACGCGTTGTGCCTCACCTTTACCCCCCATCCTCACCCCCCAGCCTCACTACAAAGCCCCAACAACAACAGCAGCTCTGTGGCAGTGGAAGTGGAGTGGAGTCGGTCTTTGTCCCGACAGATGTAGCGACAACATCCCAAACAAAAAGCGCTTATTTGTGCTGAGATGAGCCCGTCTGCCTTCTGTGTGTTGGCATTCAACTTCACTAAACAAAGGAACTGGGAAACATCTTGGATTACCTTACACACACACACACACACACACACACACCGCAGCCATTCAATGCTGTCAGCTAACTAAGTTTATTTAAGTGTAGTCTGTTATTGGGCCTGTAAGTGGAGGAATTAGTGTCACAAGCCAGATGTCATGTTTCTGCCTTCCTGACACCATAAATGTCAACATTTGATTTATTTTAATTAATTTAACACTTTTCTCACATATCTAACTTTGATTTCATTCTATTTTCAACTTCTGACAATTGAATTAATTGCTGCCTCACATTAATCTAAAAAAACAAAAAAACAACAACATAAAGCCAATTTATTAGATATTCTTATTATCTTATTTTTTATTTTATTTATTTATTTATTTATTTATTTATTTGCATTCATTAGGAAACTTTGTTGTCCTGTTTTAAGCCCAGAAATGAAAGTTTACGACACATCTTCTTCCTGCAACAGCATCAAGCTTCTGCATCACTTTTCTTCTGCATAATGCTGGAACCACTTATTTATATTCCCAGAGACAGAAATGTCTCCTTACGCGTAGAAATAGTAAATATGTACTTTGTATTGGCTCATATGGGCAGCCTGAGTGTGCGTGTGTGCGTGTGTCTCGGGGCAGACCAGACCCCGCCCATTTATGCTAATTAAGGTCTCCTATTGGTGTGTCAGGGGAGCAGGCCGACTCTGATTGGCCAGGTCGAAGCCATTTATTCACTGACAGCCCCGTCACATGAATGGTTGTCTATTAACTTGTTCAAAAACTATCTGGAGTTGTCAAGGCTCAGGCGGACAGAGGCGAAAAAGTAGTTTATTGATGCTTTTTCGGAGAAGCGACGGGAGAAGTTTTGTGGACACAACATAGCAGGGACCTACTGGGAGAAAGCTCTGTCTCACACACACACACACACACACACACGGACAGGGACAGGGACAGACACAGGGAGTGAGAGTGTGTGGAAACGCGGCTTGCTGCTTGTTGTTTTTGCCCAGAGAAAAAGTTGCAGCAAACCTCGACAGGTAACTTTGAGCCCAGCAGCCCTGCGCTCCTCCTGCGCTCCTCCTGCGCTCCTCCTGCGCTCCTCGCTGTCCTGCCTCTGGCTTGTGGAGTTTGTCTCTGTTCTTTTCCTCTCATCGGGAGCTCCAACTAAAAGCTGTTCCTGATGTATAACATGATGGAGACTGAACTGAAGCCCCCAGCTCCCCAGACCAACACGGGGGGCACGGGCAACACCAACACGTCCGGTACCGGCCCCAACCAGAAAAATAGCCCGGAGCGGGTCAAGAGACCCATGAACGCGTTCATGGTGTGGTCCCGGGGCCAGAGAAGGAAGATGGCGCAAGAAAATCCCAAAATGCACAACTCGGAGATAAGCAAGAGGCTGGGAGCAGAGTGGAAACTTCTGTCGGAGAGCGAGAAGAGACCTTTCATCGACGAAGCCAAGAGGCTGCGGGCCCTGCACATGAAGGAGCACCCGGATTACAAATACCGGCCCCGGCGGAAAACCAAGACCCTCATGAAGAAGGACAAGTACACCTTACCCGGCGGGCTCCTGGCTCCGGGAGGGAACGGGATGGGAACCGGGGTCGGTGTAGGGGTGGGGGCCGGACTGGGTGGCGGGGTGAACCAGCGCATGGACAGCTATGCGGCACATATGAACGGCTGGACCAACGGCGGCTACGGCATGATGCAGGACCAGCTGAGCTACCAGCACCCGGGTCTGAACGCTCACAACCCGAGTCAGATGCAGTCCATGCACCGCTACGACATGAGCGCCCTGCAGTACAACACCATGACCAGCTCCCAGAGCTACATGAACGGCTCCCCGACATACTCCATGTCCTACTCCCAGCAGACCACGCCAGGCATGACCGCCCTGGGCTCCATGGGGCCCTCCTCGGTGGTGAAGTCCGAGTCCAGCAGCTCCAGCCCACCCGTCGTCACCTCGTCCTCCCACCGGGCCGCCCCGGGCTGCCAAAGCGGAGATCTGAGGGACATGATCAGCATGTACCTGCCCGGGGCGGAGGTGAGCGAGCAGACCGCCCAGACCAGGCTACACATGTCCGGGCACTACCAGAGCACCGTGCCCGGGACGACGATCAACGGCACGCTGCCGTTAACACACATGTAAGAGACACAGAGCAGAAAGAGAAAAAACGAACTTTTATAAAGATACTGTGGACTACTTAACGTTGGACTATTTTTGTACAGAAAAAAAAAAAAAAACCGGGGTGGGAAAAGTTGTATAGAAGTGTCCAGGAAAGACACACGAGTCTTTTTATTGTCTCATTTAATTTTAAGGAACAGGAGAGCCTCTTCACTGGCGGATGAAGTTTGGAAGAGTCGCAATCAAATGTTTTATTATTGCAATCACCTTTTGTACAGTATTTATCAAAGAAACATTACAATCACATGAAATTGTTTGTTAAACTGCAAGAGGTTGCATTTTCCTGTTTTTATATATAAAACTTTACCAGTTCTGCAGAAAATATTAAATTAAAATGTCAGAACTGTTGGAGCGATCAGTTATGCTCCTTTATTACTGCAGACTTTGGAAAGAAAAGGGACTTAAAACGAAGCAGGTAATATTGTTTTTTTGTTTTAGTTTTTTTTCATTTACGGTCAATATTACTAAACATTTTAATTTCGTAAAAAAAGACTTTTTTCTGTCATTCATCTTAAAATATAGGTTGTTAATTTATATTTCCGTCTCCCACGTTTCATCTGTTAGTTATGACGCTTGTGCTCTTTATTTTCTAATTGATTTGTACAATTTCTGTATATTTACTGTGATATTTTAAGTTTTTATTTCAAACTTCATTCCCGTAGTTGTATTTTGAAATCTGTGGCCTGTACGCAGCAGCCAACCACTCCATGTAAATATATATATATAACTAATACCATCCTTATAACAGTTACAATTTCAGCTGAGTATATTTTTTTTCAATATGCAGTTTGAAATGAATAAATTTTGGAAATTTGGATACTTGAAATTGTTTGAGTTTTGATTTTATTTCTCTGTGAGTGTGTTTGTTGTCATCAGCTGTAAATTCAACACAACAATATAACACAAATGATAATTTTACCATCATTGATCATAAAGTCCATCTTGTGCGTCGTGGTTAACCACGTTTCTATTTTCTAGTGCCTGCGGACCCATCAAGCCAAAGCTTGTTGCCTGTTTCCTATAAAGGGGGACGTTTTCCCACCAACATGTCCAGGTATAGACGACATTTCTGCTCTTCTAAAGTCAATAAAACAATCAATCAGCATTTCTGTCATTTTAAATATCTGTTGTTGTTATAATTCGTTTATTATTAATATTTGGGGCCTTCTTTACAACAGGACAGTTCTTTTATAATTAAGTTTCCTTCTTGAGTGTGACAGCAGCATGTCTGCATATGTGTGTGTGTTCAGCTCAGGCCTTGTTTCATGCTGTAACGTGAGGTGTGTGTTATCGTTGCAGCTCAGCATCATAATGAAGTCCAAACTGAAGGCGAGTCATTTTAATCAAACGGGCCCTGCTGTTTACCGTTAACCCCGGTTCTCACGGTTCAAGCTCTCCAATGCCTCCCTTTATTAATAATAATAATCATCATCCGTATGATGAGCTAACTGCTCGATCTGAGTTTAACTAACGCTTTTAAATCTGGGGGAGGTGTGTGTGTGTGTGTGTGTGTGTGTGTGTGTGTGTGTGTGTGTGGATTAGGGCCGTTGTGTCTTGCAGGCTGGGTCCCGGGGGAGCGGAGCTCACATTAACCGGCAGATGAATATTTGAAGAGGCACCTCGGTATTTATCCGTCCACTCCTCTGTCTCTCTCAGCCGGACCTTCAGGTCAGAGGATCGTTGGCTGCCACATTAATTATTGATCAGCAGCTGAATCAGTTGTAATAGGTTAGAACAGCGGTGATAAACAGTTGGTTTTCTGCAGGAACATGGGCCCCTGCAGGCCCCGTGGCCCCGGGAAGTGATTACTCTTCCCGGCTGAGTGCTGCACCTTTGATGCAGTGGAAAGGCTTGTTGGTGATATTTCTATGTCGTATGATATGAAGACCTGTGGCTCTACTGAGGCCCAGGATGCTTTCACAGTGCGTCTTCCCTCTTTTTAATTGAAGTTTGTGGGATTAAATGATAATAAACACACTTCACATTTATTTTAATTAATGTGACCAGAACTTTATTTCTTCTGCTCAAAAACCGTTTTAAGAATAGAAATAAAATCAGACTTTTGTGGGCCAATTGTTCACAAACTAGGCCGATAAATGTTTTCTATGAAAACAGCGATATAATCTCGGTAGAAAATCTCAGAGACGCTCCCGTTCAAACATTAAATAAAGGCGCCGCACAGCCAGGCTGCATGAGGCCGGTGTTACTCCGCGTCAGGCTCTGTGTGATGTAGGTCCGGTGGAGGTGTCCCCTCCATCCTTCATCCACCCATCGTTTCCCCTTCTGTCGCTCGCGTGCAGAGTCTGGCCGCCGCAGCTCGAGGATATTTGGACTGCAACAGGTGGTGAGCGCGCGCCTCTTTTTTCTACCCCGTGTTTAAAAAAAAAGATGTTATCTATGATAACCTGGTGTGTGTGTGTGTGTGTGTGTGTGTGTGTGTGTGTGTGTGTGGCCTTTAGTGTTTCATTACACATACTGTACATTTGAAGCTCTTCTTCTTCTATTAAAATAAAATGTATTGAAGCGTTTTAAACCAGATAAAAAGACTTTACAGTGAAATAAAAAAATAAGAGAACCGCGAGGACAGCGAGGTGTGAGGGTCCAGATCCTGTTGGAGATTATATGATTTATAAAAATAGGTCACCCCCCCCCCCCCCCCTTTAATCCCACGAGAGCCACTTTCCTTTTTCACCACGTTGCGAATAATAAGGAGATGCATGACGTCATACATGTTTCTGTCATGAATCCATTTTTTATTTTATGACTCTAAACACCTGTTTTATTTAATATATGTTATCATGTATCACCACATAAATACCACGAGAATGTAACATATCTTTATTTATTAAGACACATTAAAAACGCCGTCCTGTCCTTTTCAGGCCCGTTTAGGTTATTATATTTATAATCGATATATTTTTGATGAGTTCAGAAGAAGTTTTTGTCTCTGCTGCATGAAGCCGTGCAGATGTGTGTCTGTCCGGCTGAACGGCAAAACTGTCAGAGCAGTGTGTGTGTGTGTGTGTGTGTGTGTGTGTGTGTGTGTGTGTAGAAGGACTGAATGGCAGCCAGTAGCCTGCTGATCTAGCGCAGGTGCAGGGAAGGGAAGCGGGCTGAGTGTTTGTGTGCGTGGTGGTGGTGGTGGGGGGTCTCTCTCTCTCTACACACACACACACACACACACACACACACACTCACTCACTCACTCACTCACTCACTCAGTTCCAGTGAATAGGACCACACACTGACTCAGACCAGCATGCCATCAGCCTCGCGCTGCTCCCGGCCTGCATTCTCAGAGGCTCGAGGCCTCTGCGACCCCCTCCTCTTCCTCCCCTCTTCCTCCCCTCTTCCTCCCCTCTTCCTCCCCCACCACGTCACCACAGCTCGAGCTCCGTTTATCATTTGTGCTCATTGATGCTGACAGCTTTATAGAGCGCCATCATTAAAGGAACTCTTCATGTTTAATACTGTAAGGAAGAGATGTGGTGACAACATCTATCTGATGGATGTAACTGTTCTGGGTTCAAACACGTGCTTCATACCTACATCTCCTTTAGAGACTTATGTAGAGTTGGTAAATATTTATTTCTTGTTTTTGGCATTCAGTTTGTCACTTTAATGATTTTATTCATCCATTCATTGATGTGAAAAGCTGCATAAAAACTTGATTTATGGATACTGATAAAAATAAAAAAATAAAGACTGAAAAGTTGAGGCCTAATCAAACCTATGAATTTTCAGGCATCTGATAACACATCCTGAAGGAGATTAGTACAGTTATTAACTAATATTATTACTTCATTAGGCCTCCTTAATTAACCTGTTTTTTGTTAAATCATTTTACATTTTGATAATTCCAATATACACAATAATAATAATAATAAACTATATATTTTCCAACAGTAATTCGGTATTTTAACATGTTTAATTAATGAGTGAAACACTGACTATATTTTATATAGTCAAACATGTTAATATGCACATTGTCTTATAACTAATTCGAGTTAATATAGTTATAATAACAGTATAACGACGCGCTAATTGGCCTTTTTCCTTCACAACAAAGCTACCAGATCAGCATCTCTTTATTATTTAATAACGTCAAACGGTTGGCTGGCTGTGCTGGCTGCTGTTGGGACAAAGCGGCTCAGATTCAGGAGGTCTGTCTCTATATGCTCAGACACACGAGGCTTTCAACGGCTGCCAGACACTGGAGCACATTGAGTGTGAAAAGGACAAATCAAACTAAATTAAAGGCAATTTTTAACATGCAGACGTCATATTATTTTTCTTATTTTATTTCTCTTTCCTGATTGTTGGATATTTTCAGCTCCTCGGGCAGCATGAAGCAACAGGTGGCTGAACGGGACCGGCCCATGCAGCCACAAGTGAGAGCGCTGCTGGCCTCTGTTTCTCCGGAAATGTGGAGACTGTGTTTACTTGATGTCCCTCCTCGGACCCTGAGAGAGGGGGGGGGGGTAAGCATTTCAGACTTTAAAAACAGGACATGAATAAGAGGCCTGTTGGTACTGATGTCAGCAGAAATCAGAGTAGAAATGTGAAGTGTTCAGGTGCTCCGGCTTCAAGGAGCCAGATAGACCCGGGAGGAGAGCGGGGAGAGGTGGAGGCAGCGCCGGGAGGAGAGCGGGGAGAGGTGGAGGCAGCGCCATATCATGACTTGTTGAATCAGAGAACATCTCAGATCAATAATGCCGGTTGGTTCAATCCAACAGAATAAAGAGAGCCTGCAGTCCAAAGCTGGAGCCTCCAGCATCATCTGATGTGGCAGGAGAAGCGGAGAAATGCTCTTTTCTTGTCTCTTGTTGAGCTGTATGTCGGGTTTAGTAGAGGAATTATTTTTCTGATTATGTTTTGCACATAAAGGTGTATATAATTATAGTTAATCCATCTGCATGTGTACCGGCGCGGATTTAGGATTTATAATTCATCATTTTCCTGTTAAATGAGCTGGAGGCTGTTTGTAGGCATTCAGAGGTTCCTTATAGAGAAGTCTGTTGAGCTGATGGGACTGAATCATCATTAACAAGCCAACAGACACAGCACCCCCCCACACCCCCCACTCCTCTGCTCTCATTTCCCAGCATAGACACTAACCTCTTTCACGCTGTCATCAGCCTGACTCTCTCTCTCTCTCCCGTACAACAGCACCCTCCATTGTTCCCAGCCCCCCCTCCCTCTGCCTGCCCCCCGACCCAACTGTTGACCAACAACTCCACTAGCACATTAAACGAAGGGTGGGGTGGTGGTGGTGGGGGTGGGGTATGACACATCTAGAAATGTATGTGATGAAAAATATTCAGTGGATTTCAGCGTTTATCTCGAACAGGAAAGAGGAGAAGCATCAGTTTAAATCTGAAAACTAAACTGAATAATACACAGATTAAGTATTAATTCATGAATATGTATCAGCCACCATATAATTTACAATATTACATATATAGTTCAGAGTTCAAGGAGACATTGAGTAAAACATCAGTTACTCTGCAAGAGTATCAAAGTAACAGTAAATAGATTAAATAAGATCAAATAGAATCAGTAAAATAAAAACTACTAGTGCAAGATGAAACTATATAGACTGTATATATAATATACTAATATTATATAGACTGTATATATAATATACTAATATATATACTGTATATATAATATACTAATATTATATATACTGTATATATAATATACTAATATTATATAGACTGTATATATAATATTAGTATATTATATATACTGTATATATAATATACTAATATTATATAGACTGTATATATAATATTAGTATATTATATATACTGTATATATAATATACTAATATTATAAAACTATATTTACATACAAATGGGTTGTTTGGTTTTCACACCGTGTGGACACACATTTAAATAGAATATAATTAAAACTGAATTAATATTACAATGTGTTTTTAAACACATATATTTATATTTATTGAATATGTAGTTAACTTGATTTAAGAACATTTCACAAACTTATCAGCCTGTAGCTGTCTTCAGTAACACACCTGAGCCTGCCGACAGTACGACACTGCAGGTTTCAACATGACAACCTCTCTCACACTCACACATGTTCTACGTACATACATGTATCCTCCATACAACACTCCCACTTGTGCTTCCTCCACTTATTTTCTTCTCTCTTCAAGAATTGCCACATCAGATAAAAGCATCCGTGCCCAGAGGATGAAAGCACCCTCTAAATGTCATTTGCTAAATGTTTTTGTGTCAGTAACACATGATGGTGAATTTAGACCCTTCAGTGCAGAGATACTGTGGCTGTTATAACGAGTCCTGTTGACACACAGAACGTCACCCCAGATTATGTCCCTCCATGTGGAAATACCATCTCTCTTTCAGTAGTGAATTATTCATCTGACCCGTAACCCTCTGCTGCTTTACTTACATTTTATTCTGCCATTTGGATCAATAAATACATCATTTTTAATGTATGGACCATGATGCCACTGAATTTAATCCTTTGTTTCCCTTCATTAATTCAACAAGTGAACACAATTTTCCAGGCAACATTTTTATCTGATTTCAGGAATTTCTGCTTAATTACCAATAATTTTAACTCAAAGCTCATAAAAGCTGTAACATAATCGGTTTGACTTGCAGTTAATCTTTAAGGTGACAATAATGTCACAATTAACACAGTAATGTAATCTGACTTCTTGTCATCCTACAGACTATATTGTATTTTACATCTGTAATCTAAAGCAGAACTATGTGGAGCTCATTTAGATAATAAATCTCTGATATGACTCAAATGTTAACCATGAGCTGAAACAGGATGTTAATAGTATACTGCTGCTTCAGTCACATGCAGTTGGTGAGTTTGTCTCAAATCTCAGTTTTTGCTAAAAGGAAATGAAAACATAAAGATTTGAGGAACACCACACGGACACTTCAATCTTTACAAATTTGCATGATGAGCAAATTTCTTCCATTATGTGTAAAAGCTTGCTTCCAGTTGATCGTGTTGACTCTAGTCTAGATTTCGATTGATTGCATCAGTCACTATCAGGCTATTCTGGAGTTGGTGACTCTGAGGTCTCCGTCTCTCCATCTCTCTGACAGAAGCTGTTGTTGAATGGAAGAGTGGCCTCTTTCAGTGCGGGTGTCCCCTCGGGGCCAACTGGCAGAGATAATCAGACAGGACAGTTACAGACAGACAGGCAGCCAGGCAGATGCAGTAGGCTAAAGTTGTTTCTCCCTGACTCAGACATATTTTGAAGGATTAGAAATGAGCACTTCTGTTTTTCACGTTTTCTTTAATTTGTTATTTCTTTTCCTCCGAAACTCAACCACAAATGTTTTAAATCTTAATTTTGAGAACAATCTTGTCTGTAAATCTGTTTTACTCAGTTTTGGCAAATCTTCTCTGTCATCTTAACACTTGTCATAAACCATTAAACACCTTGTAGATTAGATTAGATTAGATTAGATTAGATTAGATTAGATTAGATTAGATTAGATTAGATAAGAAGAAATCCTATTGTTCCCTTTGAGGAAATGTAGTTCCTGCAGTAGTCATTTGTAGCAGGATACATATGAATATGGAAAGTAAATATGAATGGAAATCAAATACAGCCACATAAAAAGAGTTTTTGTATATTATGAAAGTCACTGAATCTCTTGTATCTTAAATTGAAAGATGAATTTTTATCCTAAACGATCATCTGCGATCTACTTTAAAAAATATCAAACTTAATTTCCGTTGTTCTCACGTTTTCTGTTGCTGCTGTTCGGTTCATAAAACATAAGACGTTGCTTCCTGTGTACCACATGACATTAAAGTGTCGTTAGGATGGATTATTATTATGCAATATCAAATGTACGTATAAAGTGCAGCAAGAAAAATTAAAATTGATCATAAATTCAGTCTCATATTTCAAGAGATTGCGTGATCATATCTGGTCTCATCCCTGGAAGTTTCCATCACAGTATTTATGAGTACACCTGTGTGTGTGTGTGTGTGTGTGTGTGTGTGTGTGTGTGTGTGTGTGTGTGTGAGTGTGAGTGCGAGTGCGAGTGCGGGTGAGTAAGGGGAGAGACATGGTGAATATAGGGCAGAGAGAGAGAGAGAGACAGGTCTGGGTTGGGTTGGGCAGGTCAGTGTAGCAGCATTTGATTGTAAATAAGAGAGGAGTCAGTTCACACGCCGATCGAGTGACTGCCGGGAACAAGCAAGCCATTTGAATCAGGTGGCTATCTCCCTATCTGAGAGATCAGAGCCCTGCCACCCCCCCGCCGGCCTCCCCCCTCTGCTCTCGTCATTGTGTGCTACGCAGAGACACACACACACACACACACACACATGCACACAAGTGAAATGACATGTCCCTCCCTGCTGGCTATAAGGGCAGGCAGAGTGGCTGGATGAGATTTCACTGTCTCACGTTAGGAGAGGGAAGGAAGGAAGGATGGAAGGAAGGAAGGAAGGAAGGAAGGAAGGAAGGAAGGAAGGATGGAAGGAAGGAAGGAAGGATGGAAGGAAGGAAGGAAGGAAGGAAGGATGGAAGGAAGGAAGGAAGGATGGAAGGAAGGAAGGAAGGATGGAAGGATGGAAGGATGTAAGGAAGGATGGAAGGAAGGAAGGAAGGATGGATGGAAGGAAGGATGGAAGGATGGATGGAAGGAAGGAAGGAAGGATGGAAGGAAGGATGGAAGGAAGGAAGGAAGGAAGGATGGATGTCACTGTCATTGATTCTGTCATTGCAAGAAAACTATCAATACACAAATGCTTTAGGACACAAGAAATATATTTTTTTTTATTCCCTTTAAGACACAGACCATCCTAACTCTTTAGAGTTGCAATGAATAGTTGATTAATCAACAATCAACAAAAAAATAATTTGCAACCATTTTGATAATCAGTTTTTCATCATTTTTATTACTAAATTACTAAAAACAATTCCCACCAGCTTCTCGCTGTTTTTCTTTGACTTACTGAATATTTTAAGATTGAACTGCATTATTTCACTACGACAAAATGATTTATCGATTCATTGAGAAAATGATAATGAAAATAACAATAAATAATAATAGTTGCTGCCTTATCATAATGTACACATCTGTATTTGAAGAATCTCAAGCTTGATCTTATCTGTTAGTCAATGTCAAGAAAAAGTCAAAACTGAATATCACAATTTCAAAGATCTTTACATCAGTTTTATAGTTTTATCTGAATAATTTAATATATTTCATGCATATACTTATATTTTACATAAACATATCAGAAAAACAACAAATCATCACATTTAATTCATTCAGCTTGTCTGTTTTGATTGATAAATTATTTAAATTTATTAAGTGATAATCAGAAATGGCATTGTGATTTGGCAATCACAATTAGCCTGGTTGTTACAATAAAGGTTTATGAAACATGGATCAAATAAAACATGAGGGAAACACACACACACACACACACACTTGTTATGTGTCATGTCAACGACCCCCAGAGGAGACGCTGATGTGTGACAGCTGCTGCCTGTTCATATTGATTAAATGACAGCCAGGATCATTTAGCGATTTACCGACTGACGGAGTTCAAACATGCGGCCTCGAGGGAGCGCTCAGGCCCGTTAGCCTGCACATTATGATCACTGACGCCTCGTTAATGTGAACATCATCTTCCTTCCCACACATCACATTACACTGGTCATTTTTAATGTGGAGATAATCAATACAACTTGTCATCATGAGCAGTTTAGTGGCAATGAACATGTTAGGAACCAGAATTAGTTTCAGTAAACACATTAATATTAATATTAAACAGTACTTAACATATTGTTTCTGTGAGTTATAAAACACTTTTACTCCAATTTTACTCCATCTCAGATTTTATCAATTAACTCTAATTTGATCATAATGAATAGGAATGATAAAACTACCAAATGTGATCCAGGTTATTAAAATAGCATTTCCCTTCAAATATATATTACATAGAGCAGAAAACCCTTTAAAACCCTGATTTATAACCTACACAGAGGCTACTATAGAACAGACCACCACAGAAAAGGTGCAGCACAGTGAAAGTAGAGAATGAAACTAACTGGAAAAAATAGAATAAAACATGCTGGACAAATCAAACAGAAGATATACAAGAGCTGCATGTTTTAATTACATCACAATCTGCTTAATCCTAAACAGCTAAATGAGGTGAAGAGAAAGTAAAAGCAAAGATTTCTGGTGTCATCATCAATGCAGAACAAATGGACAGGACTGGACCGGGCAGTGCAAAGACAAAGCAGTAGCAGGATATGATAGACAAGACACTATAGGGCAGGACAAAATAGATTATAGGACACAACTGGACATGATAGGACACAAACAAACAGAACAGAATGGGATGATGGGACACAACAACGGGACATTATAGGAGAGGACAGAACATTGCATTACAAGACAAGACAAGACAGGACACAAAAGAACTGGACACGGCTGGACAGGACGTGGCAGGATATTAAATGACAGGAAGGGAAAGGATATGATAAAAAGGACAGTCCAGGTCAAAACAGGACAGGACATGCTGCCGTCTCCGTTCCGTCTCTGAATGTAACTTCCTTATGTGTGAGGTGAGTCAACAGCACCGGGACGTTAACAGCACCGGGACATTAACAGCACCGGGACATTAACAGCACCGGGACGTAGAGTGTGTGGCCCTGGGAACGAGCCAGGTGATGCTGTTCAGCACAGATTAAGGCGGAGATGGATCAATCACGTCTTTGAGTGACAGCTAGCCTGGAGACACAAACATGGAGATTATTGATTTTTGAGTCGCAACTATAATTTTGTATTCATCTTATATTTCTATAATCTAATAATATAAAATCTGATATTTTCTGTACATCATGTCTGTCCGTCCTGCAGAGAGATCCTCCTCTGATGCTCTTCCTCATTTTTTAGGGAGCAGTTATTTTATTGCATGTTTGTCACTGAGAGTGTTATTGGACATCTCACCCACATCTCTAACCCAACACTTGAAGAAGAGAAAAATACAGAATATATCAACCACAAACAAACAAAATAGCCTCAGTGTGGCTGTGAATGATGGGAGTCTGTATAGGGAGCAGTGGCCTAATAAGGCTGAATACCAGACTGTGAATAATCCCCCAGTAAACTGTCAACTCATGAAAAATACAGTGATGCAACAGCAGCAACTCTGTCTGTCTGTCTGTCTGTCTCCACACCATTCTCTGTCCCTCTCTTCTTTCTCTTCTTTCTCTTCTTTCTCTTCTTTTTCTTTTCTTTCTCGCTGATGCTCTTCGCCCTCCTCCTCCTCCTCATCTTCCTCCTCCTCGTCTCGTCTCAGTAAGTAGGATAAGTCTTGAAGAGCTCTGTCGTCGTGGAAACTGACAAAGGTATTCAGTTTGAAGTTTGAGGAGGTCAGTTTGTGGGTCAGAGTAAGCCCCCCCCACCACACACACACACACAGGGTGCTGAGGGGACCCCGTATGGGTCGGGGGAGGAGGGGCTGTAGGTGTTTTTGGAGAGGCCACTGCAACGCTGCATCCAACAGAAAACTGTTGTGGTACCAATTTCTCAGGCTGAAACGAAGCTGATTCTGAGTGATATCTGACTCTGATTTGTTCTTTGTTATAATTGTTATAATTGTAATTTTTTGCAGTTCAGTTACCCTCATCTTCATTTCCATTCCTTTAGTACGATAATCAGCAGTTTCTGCTGCTTTACACTCACATTCATTCTTAAACTTTCAATCCATCTTTGGAAAATGAAAGAACATAAAGGAAAGTAAAACTAAAGCAAAGGAATTACAAACGTAAGGTAGGTTGTTTTACTTTCCTGTGTGTTGGATCATTATTACTGTGAGCAAGAAACAGGTCAAACGGACAATAATTACAACTATGTCACAGACAGCCGGGTAGTTCAGTCATATTTCGTATGTAAAACCATATTTTCTAAAGTTGCTATGTGGTAACTATAAAATAAATATTGTGTTCTTAAAGGAAATGCATGACTAAATGAATGAACCCAAAACCTTCTGACTGTGAGCTGAGAGTTTGAACCATCCAAAGTGCATTCAGTATGTTTTCAGGAAGTAGTGAACTGGTGCCATACAGACAAACACATTCATTCTGGCCCAGCCAAGGTCCAACCGTCACTACATTTTTGTGTTATTGTGAATGAAACTCTGTTGTTGCCTTGACTATGGGTCAAACTCTCCTCATGCTCAGACCCAGCTCTGGCTGTGCACTGACTCACATGGACACCTTGTACTGGGCGTTAAGAAAAGATTTGAGGCAACTGGTGCACTAAGAGCAAACCGAGCAGTGCTGCAGTGCCACCACACTGCAGCTGCAGCTGCAGCCTGTAACACAACTGAACTGAAATAACAGGCTGCATTAAAACAGCTAAATTAGACAGATTTCTAACATGTTCTGTGGGGTGGATGATGTGGGCATTCAAACATGAATAAAGTTTATTTTCTTCTGATCCAAATAATTTGTAAAGGCTGCATCAATGCTGTTTCATTTCTGAGGGAACAGGAAACATAATTTTATGTTTTCTGTTTACAAAAGAGATGAATCTGCAAACACTTCCATGAAGTGAGAAGAAAACTTTCTCTCCCTCTGACTCTATTCTGGGTGGTTTCTGATGTAAATGTTTTCAGTCAGTTGGCGGCTGAGACTCAGCAGGTGGTCCACCAAATCCACTGTAACCCCCGGCAACCCCTGTCCAGCCAATCCAAACGCTGCCCTGCATCGCCACTCCGCTTAGTTAGCCCTGACAGGAACCTCTGTGTGTGTGTGTGTGTGTGTGTGTGAGTGTGTGTGATCAGAAGCAGTACTCAGAGGATTGTTTGGGTGGTCATTAAAAGTTTATTAAAAGGTTTTGGGAAAACAGGTTTGTGTATCAGATCAGTGACCATGGTGTGTGTGTGCGAGAGAGAGAGGTATGAGTTGGGTGGTGTGTGAATGTCTAAGCTATCATCATCTTTGATTGGCTTTGAGTGCCTGTGAGTGCTGGGTCCATCCCAGCAGCTTCCCGGGTCCTGGTGGGTTGTGTGTGTGCAGGCTTTTCGTTAGGGTGCCTTTGTGTAATTTCGGTGTGTAGATATTTGCCCGTAAGACCATATTAAGTCCCTACATACCCTACAAACTACGAAAGCATGCCAGGGCATCAGGGAGTGAGTGGTTGTAGAGAATTGAATTCAGCCAGAGGATTCAGGTTGAAACTGTGTCAGCATTCATCTGCCCTGCTGAAGTGTTCCTACAGTATATTCAAGAAGACAAAAGAAGAATTGATACCTCACTGAGATGTTGTAAAGCTAATTTATTGTAGGGCATAAACACACCTGGGATTCATCACCATGACATTACATGTTTGTCTCAAAAAAAGAACTGTCTAGCTTAAAGATACAACAGATTCAACCTGTGACTTGAAGGTACAACATGAGACCAACTGTCTTTATTTTCCACCTCTGAAGAGGCTGAAGCCAACGCTGAAAGTCCCTCTGATGGAGGCTGCATCCATAAATCATCTTTTTTCAACAAGTTATTATGGTCTCAGTAGGTGAATTCAGGCCCTCTAATAAGTGAGCTGGTGGTCATTTGGAAATTATTTCTCCTTATTATTTTATTTAAAGACTTTTTCTGCCCGTCCAGTAATTGACTCGTTGTTGCAGCTCTAGATACAATTATGTAAAGATGAGATTTCATTGAACTCCAAATAAATATGGAGGTAACAAAAGGAATTTGAAACAAAATATTGTGCTGTTTAAGTTCATCAGAAGGCAGAATTGTGTATTTACTGTAAATGCAGAGACAAATGGATTTGAGGGTATATTTGAGCTGGGTTTCAGGTTTCAGGGTTAAGATCAGAAACACTACATATTGTTACATCATTTATTAGTGATTTTGTTTCCAGAGCTTGGTGACGTCACACCGCACAATGTGAAAAAAACGCAGCCTTGTCATTCGTGTGATTGGAGGTTGTCTGTCTCCCATAAAGCAACGCAGCAAATAAGAAGACTCAGATGCAACTATTGTGCTCAAAGTTTCTGGATTACTTTGGCCGTATTTCTACCGTTTACCTCACAATCATTGCAACAAGATAGTTTGTTGTATTATGTGCAGCGTTTTGGTTCTGATAAGCCTTGAAACTCTCTGATCTGTTATTCAAACTGGACTTTCTGCATTTCTCTTATCAGTCTGAACCCTCAGTAATGTCTGAGTCAAACATAAATTTTTAAAAATGTGATCTATTACTGATTCAGTTATGAGAAAAACTTACTTCCTGCTTCCCCCGGGCTAGAGAGGAAGTGTCGTCAACCTGATGGCCCTAGAGTCCCTCTGTCCTGCTGTGAGCTCCATACATACCAAAGACAACACTGGAGGGAAGAGAAAGGCTCCTGGTTAATGTTTAACCAGACTATGTAAAGACTCAGTGAGATAGCTGAGCTTGTGAGCAAATAGACTGTGTGCGGGACGACAGTGGCTTTAATGGCTGACATGTATGGAAATACTGCAGCTCTGAAGAGGCAGTGAAATGTTGAATGTGCACAAAAACATATTAATATTTTTAAATTTCATGTGAGTAACGTGTAGTAACATGAGTACTGTAGATGTACCGATGTTTGTGGTAGAGAGGTAATTGTGATGTAATAAATGTTATAATATATATTATATTTCAAAGGGTGCAGAACAATACAGATGTGAATAAATAGCTCAACTTATCTCCAAACTGAAATTAAATCTCAATTTACTAAGTAACTGAGCTTTTATTTGGGGTAGGTGATAAGACAGGGCGTCATTGGGTCATGAAACTTTGGTGAAAGGTGAAAGACAAAGTCGAAGAAGTAAATTTTAAAGCTCGGCAGCTTGAATATGGTAATAAAAATGATGACTCCTGCATCCCTGTTTAGATACTATGTAGGCTGTGTGTGAGTATGTGATGGATCCACACATGCATACATGGATGTCTGCATGTGTGTTAAAAAAAGAGAAAGCGCTTTTTTTTTTGGCCAAGTTGGCATTACTTGTACCGCGTATGCGTGTGTGTGAGTGTATGTGTGTTTGTTGCTGTTTTGTATAGAAAGTGCTGTGTGCAGTAGAACAGAGGATTAGGTGCCATCAGACCAGTGATGTCAGCACACAGAGACAAACAAAGCCAGAACCCAAACCCTCTCCTGACTACCCACAATCCCTTTGGACGCAGTGGGGGGCCCTGCCTGGGGGCCTGATGCTGTTAACACAAGCTCACACACATGTACAGAAGTAAACACACAGATACAACACATACTGTACAGGTATCTCACACACCTTATATCCTTTTAAATACTTTGTTACATCCACTCAGGTGCATAAAAGTATCAGTGTATCAGTACACACACACACACACACACACAGGTTGTGGTCCAAATATACTGCATATCTATATACCAACCTCTCCTTGTGCTCATTTACACTGGATTAAACCAGGATTATATGGTTTACACGTACAAAACCCACCTGTAAAGTAGCGCGCTTGTAACAAAAGTTGAACCAACCGTGAAGTTGTTTTAAGGAACTAAAACTGCAGAGGAAACCTTGTTTTCAGTTGAGTACAACCAGTAACTTAACTTTAGGAAATGTAAACCAACTGCCAAGTTATGTAAAGTTTCCAAAAGTTAAACCTACTTTTAACATTTTGGCAGGTACAATCAGTTGTAAAGTAAAATATATTTTGTCACTCTAATGTCCCAAAGCAACTGTTAAATACTGTCACTAAAGCTGACCTCAACATTTATTAATGTTGTTCACATATTCAGTGAGTTCCTAAAAAAGACAAGCATGCACCATGACTCAGTGTTAACTCTGTAACAGCAGTGAGCGAACAGTCAAATCAGAAACACACCTGTGTTTGCTTTGGCCTGGCCCTCTGCCACGCTGCCCCAGCCTCAGCTGCATGCCTTTGCAAATGGTGAATGGCATTACTGTTATTGTATCCGTGGTGGAGTTCATGTGAATATACTGTGACTGTGCTGAGGTCAATGTAGATATAGACGTTAATATAGATATGATAATGTGTCTCAATAACATAATGTAGGCTCTTTGATGGAAAGGCCAAACTGATGTGACAACCTGAATGCTGTCATATATGTTGAAAACAGGTAGAAATATATTGGCTGTATTGACAGATTCAGTCCAAAATATCACCATTATTTGCTCCCTTCGCTGATTTCTTTTATTTATGTTACAGTACTTAACATTTAAAACGCTCCATCCCATTCATCTTCTCATACCTATACCACTCAGTTTTAAAATACAACATGTATTCAGACATTGATCGAGTATATATCCAAGTATAAGTATAAAATCAAACCATGCAAATCAGGTGTCAGTATGAGACGACAGGTCAGGATGTGACGGTCAAGGTCATGAACAGGCGTGTAAATCACTTCCTGTCTGGGTTTAAAACAATAAGATAATGTTGCCACAGTAGTTTTAATGTTCTATACTATAGTTTCTATGTGCGCATACACCATCCTGCTGCTGGAAATACACACTAGCACCTAATGTATGTTAGTCCACTACAGGAAATAGTCCCTTGAGTAACGTGTCCAGCTGTTTTAGAAATTTAACATTAAATATATTTTCATTAGCTGATATCTTCAGAAGGAACAAGTGGGCTTGAGTACCAAAGGAAGGGTATGGAAGTACTGTCAGGAAGTATGGCTCCTAGTTTATAGTTAAGTACTGAGAGACCTTTAATATAAAGAACATTACAAGCCTTTAAATCACAGACATTTTTAATAGCAAAGCTGTCTTGATTTCCACAATGATTATTGCAAAAGAACAAGAAAAATAAAAATATTTTTCTCCAACTGGAGAGGTGAAACTGCACGGATTTTCTTCACAAAATGATAGGAGAGAAAGAGAGTGTAATGTGTTAAATAATTAAACACATAAGTTCATCTGCTACTGTTCATTCTTAGGATTCGTTTCTCAGGAGAAGCAGCATCCTGCTAGAAAACAGAAGAGTTTAATGTTTATTAAGACTTTCTGTCATGATTTAAAGTCATGTCGAGTCATCATGTCAGCTGCGGCTATCTGAAAGAACTGTTTCTGTCTCCTTCTCCAACTGTGAGGTTTTTTTACACAACAATTAGCAACTGTTGCTATTTGTCTCTGCTCTCTAACAGCCCTTCTGTCCAAAACAGTAAGAGCCAGACTGGGGCTGGTTGTTTGTTAGTGTTACTGTTTTGGGGCAGTGGGATCGGGGAACTGGACATACTGGGTGCACACACGTCCTCATTGTGCTGGAGGAGGTAGAGCTGGGTCGTGCTGCCCCCTATTCAGTCAACTTTTGAGTGAGGGGAGGCACCGTGTGTGTGTGCGTGTATGTTGCATTTATATGTGTGTAAATGTGGTATACAATGACAGTATACTGTATAAAATACGTGCATTGAGGGTAATGGATTTTATCTGTGTCCCTCAACCAAATACTCTTTGTTTGGGTGTCTCTGTGTGTATGGGCATGTGTGTGTATGTGTGTGCATGTGCGTGTGTGTGTGTGATGGAAGGGGCGGGCAACAATAGCTTCCTTTGACCCGTATAATGAGGGAGTTCTTCATATTCAGATGGCTGCTTGTAGATCAGTTTTAGCCATAGCTTCAAGTCAATTAATCACAACACAGAATAACCACGTTTAACTGTCTGCAACTAAACTGAAAAGAAGTAGTAACTAGCCTGAACTGTACTTGTTGCCTGGTAACACAACCTTGTATCAGAAAGCATTGGGGACTGTTGTAGGTGTGCAAGGATTCGCTGTGAACTATGACCTTTTAGTCTCTGCAGCTTTTCACCGAGTGTTTTTATAGATATTCCTTATATATATTCAACCACATCCACTGAAAAGATTATTTTCTAGTTATTTTTGTAATATTTCCATACTTTGCTGATAACATGTCAAACAAGCCTGACCTTCTATAGGTTGTAATCTTCCTTATTTTTCCTTTGTAAAATGAAAGATTGTAAAGATTTCCCTTGAAATCACTGGCATCCGCACCAGATTTTTGTAAAATCAATTACACTGTTAGAAAATGTTATTTATTATTACTTTCAGTTAATTCTTTTGTCTTGTTTTTCCAGTGACGTAACAGAAGAGAGAAGACACCATGAGACCAGGACAATGTAATAACCGGATGGCAAATGAACTGGTAGGTTTAGGGAACACACACACACAGAGGGTCCCATAGAGAGACACAGCCATGCCCTGGAGGGTGCCAGTCATGCCCAGCTTCCGCTGTGCTCCAAATTGAGCGTGGCACAGTGTGTAAGAAGTCAGCCGTCTGGAAGAGAGCCAAGCATTGTTCCACCAAGCAGCTGGATGGTAATTACTAGAAAGAAAGAGTGAGAGAGGAGCTCTGCCACCCCACTACTGTTGCTTCTGCTTACTTTCCTGGTGCATGTGTCATATAGTAATCTAATGCATATTATAAAAAAGAGCTGCTTGTCCTATAAATCAGGGGATTTTCTAATTGGATATTCATCCCTTAAAATAAAGTGATGTCTACTCATGACCCCTCATCAAGTTTCAAATGTCTGATGGTTTTCACAAGTTCAACCTAAGAGTGGCTTTCTTTGCTTTACATCATGTGTCCTAAAGTAGCAACATGTTTGTGTAATTAAATTCAATAAACTTTATTTGCAGGCATATAAAACAGACATTAAGAACATCTACAAAATATTAACTCTGCTCAAAATGTTTAGAGATTAAAAAGAAAAAGAAAAGCCTTGAATTTGGATTTGTAGATAATTGAATTGTGAATTAGTAAAAATTAGAGGAAGGTCAGAAATGTGTTAAAATCATCTCACGGACGAAAAAATATGATATAATGTAGTGTGTAGAGAGAAAACAAGAATTGCTTATTACATTTAGTTAAATAATATAAAACCAATAACAATCAATCACATTTCACTCCAGGTAAAATGATACAAACAAACAACAACAAAAAAATCTTAAAACTCAAGGCCACTTACTACCTTTTTCATCTCACCTTCTGGTATGTGAACAGTTGTCATGGAGACAGCTCAGTAAGCATGTATGTATGCATGTACGCATTAACTCTATACCTGCTCTCACTGAACTTTGAATGTGTCTTATCTTTCATTTCATCTCTGCATTCACACTGTACTCAGTGTCTTCTGCAACTCTGAGCGTGTATTGTATAGAGAGGTAGACAGGAAGTGGACATGCAGTAGGATGGCAGGAGAAAATGGACAAAAAAGACAAACAGAGAGTGAGGGAGGGAAGGAGGAGACACTGAAGAATGTGTCAAGTCGCTGTCAACTATGTGCTGCTTTGTCATGAGACCGCAGAGCACTGGAAACACGTAAAGATGCCTTTTACACACCTTCAACTCCACCCACCCTGCTTCCACCCCCCCATGCACACACACACACACACACACACACACACACACACGCAGTGGCAGCAGTAGCCAGGCCAGAGCTAGTGCAGCTGTGACCAGAACAATAGCATTCCTCAGGTTTTAAACGCCTGGCACTTAGATTCCTAATAGTCAGATTCCTGCCTGGGAGAAGCTGGGGGTTGCTATAGGACGCTGAGAGCTGTAAGACACCTTGTAAGGAGACGTACAGCTGTAAAGCGCTGTGTGATTTGTGGGTTTATGAGAGGGATGGAGGGGCTCATGGGGACGGGGAGCTCTGTTGTTCCACCTCATGTTCTCTTTTCCTTAGCTGTGACATTTTCAACACTCCAATTTTAGCAGTTTAGCTTGAGAGGCGTCCTGCTGCTTTTGTCAGCACATCATGTGTCCACAGAGGCACCTGCTAAGTCAACATGTGCCTAGTAACATGTTTTTGGCACATGTGGCGCTGAAAACTATCCCATTGTCTTGAAAACTACACATTAGCTTTACGGGCCTTAAATGAGGTGTTAACAGAGGAAACAAACAAGGACATGTCATGTCACTTTGTATATTCTGTATTCTCACAAGGAATGCATAAAAAGAAAATAGTTTTATCTCCCATCCAGGGAAGACTCTGATCTTGACTTCAATTATGCTCCAGTTCTGTTTGTTTCTTTGAGAAATAATGTCAGATGTCCAGATACAATTAGGTGGGAGACAGAACTTCCATGTTTTAAAAATGTAAAGATCCTAAAGGTTTAATAAAGAATTCACCAAACGTCAGTCCTTCATTTGCTTCCTCTATGCTGATTTCAACTTTTAAAAAAGTGCTTATTCTGCTGCAGTGGTACTTACAATTAATCATCTTTATCCACTGAAAATGCCTCCAAATTGTGTTATTTTGAGACCTTGTGTTGAAGCATTTTTTAATGTTATTCAGAGAAAAGTCCAAATGCTGCACAGCTCACATCGTGTGTGTGTGTGTGTGTGTGTGTGTGTGTGTGTGTGCCTCCTCTGGTGGCTTCAGTTCACACAGCACTGAGCTGCTCAACTATCAGCCCATCTGAAATAACCCCAAAAATAAGGATTCTCTCATTAACCACGCCTGTTTCGCAATTTAAATATAAATGAATCTAATTTAGCAAACCTCAGCCTCGATGAAGGGGACTCATTTAGAGCCAATCTAAAATTAATGAGGGCATCTGGAGAGAGAGAGTGGAGAGGGCCCTGCGTGACTTAACAGATACCGGAGTTAACAAGCTACTGTACTTTAAACACTGAAAAATCCCCATTAATTTTAAAGTTAATGCACTACTGTACTGAAAAGAGCTTTAATGTTAGTTCAAACACATTACAGTGACATCTCCAGACTGACTTTTGGCCTCTCGCTGTCAAACCTCTTTTATGTTGTCATATGCCAGCGTTTATCAGAGTCCGTCTGGTTATACAGAATTATATTTTTCTGCATGTTTTTTAATACAATGGCAAGTGAATATGTGACTGCATGTGAGTCAACCCAGAGACATTTATTCTGTCAGATTTACTGTCTTGCACAGAATTACCTAAAGAAATGTCTATAGTTTATAGTTCCCTATGATGCATTGACATGAACCCTGAAATCATGCACACATTTTCAGGGTTTTCTATAATTCTAAAAACCTGTACATTTCTAAAAAGTTCTGTCTCCCATCTAAAGTTTGCACTGCAGGTTTGTGACTTTAATTTAGTTTTCTTTATGCTGCTCATAAAAGTCCTTTCCCTCAGCAGCCCTTTCTAGCAGATGCCAGCCGGCTCCCACAGTGACTGTTTGGTTTTGCAGGTTTAATTCCTGATGGGTTTGGGTCCAGAGTGATTAGGCTGAGCCCTAAAGGCCAGTGGGCTTGTCAGGTGTCTCCACACATTAACGTTGTTCTGCTCACACCCTGAGCCGACAGCACAGTGAGGCAGAGAAATGCTGATCTGGCGTGGTGGGAGGCACAGAAGGATGAACAGAAACTCAGAACTTCATTGCATTGTTCCCAGTAAGCACATTTTTTAAAAGAAGTTTTGTTGGTCTATTAAAGTGATTGTATCTTGCTTCCATAATTAAATGTATTTCCAGTTAGAAGAGGATAACAAAGGGAACAAGTGTTAGAAGTTAGTAATGCTTTGCAAACTGTCCTGAAATGCTATAAATTTCACTTTCATAGGAAACAAATATAGTTTCTCAGGAATTTTAGTACTTTAGTACCTCTGGGGCATTTCATGATATTTACATTTCTGGAGCTGAGTTTAAAGCCTTTTTAATCAACAACTTTTAGTTTCTGATCTTTCCTGTCAGTAAAAGCAACACACAGATGGATGTTACCTCAACATTTTCTTTAGCCTTTAACCCTAACACCAGAGTGACAACACGGCCGACTTCTCCCTGCTGGATTCAAATAAACTTGCATTGTGTCTGTGCACAAACAACTTCCTGTATGCAGACGTGCAGCTTGTTAATGGGGGTGGGAAGCAAAAAAAACTCTTCCTGTTTCTGACCTCCAACCCCATGCTACCCCACCCACACCCACCATTTACACAGCATGGTGCAGCTATAGGAGGAGAGATGGCATTAGGCTTTTGTGTGTGTGTGTGTGTGTGTGTGTGTGTATGCATGCGTGTGTATGCGTGTGTGCGCGTGTGTGCGCGTGCGTGTGTGTGCGCGCACAGAGGAGGTGATGTTAGATTTTAGAGTCGGGGTCAAACGTATGTCCAGCTCTGAAGAAGCAGAGAAATAAAGTAGAGGAGGAGGGGAGATGAGGAGACCCGCTGAGAGGGCAGACTATATACACCCCTCCTCCTTCCTGCTACACCTCTCCTTCCATCCTTCACCTCTTTTCACCCTCCTTCTTCTTTGTCCCCAGCCGTGGGGGTAAAGTACATTACATGCTTGCTAATCAAACTTCTATTACAAGTTTGGAGGGAGTGTAGTGAGAGGCTGTAGTCTTCTTTCCTCTTTCTTCTCTCTTCGATGTGTCTTCCTTACCTTCCTCCTGCTCCTCCAATATCTCCAAACGCTTGTCAAGAAAGTGTTTCATCCACTACAACATACTGGAGAAATACTAGAGACATGTCATCATCATTCATCATTTACATACAATAAATATCATGAAGAAGTGTCTTAGCTTACAAGATAAATAAAACACAGTAGATACACGATTTGACACTTTATTGGTCAAAACGGTCGAGAACTGCATATTTCTGTTCACTGTCAGTAAAACCATCTGCTAATATTTTAATGGAAAATGCCATCAGCACTTCCTGCCCAATGAAGGCAGTAGTACACGACTGTATTGTTTTCCAAGTGAAACAAGAAGAAGACGAGATTTAACTGTTATTTAATATCCCCTCTCCTCTCTTCCCCTTGTGTTGGTTAATTGGATTTAGTGAACACCTGTATGAGTGTAGATTGTTCAGCGGATTATGGTCAGGGAAACTGAGTCACCACTAATTATCGTCTCTCTCTCTCTCTCTCTCTTTCTCTCTCTCTCTCTCTCTCTCTCTCTCTTTCTCTCTCTCTCTATCTCTCTCTTTCTCTCTCTCTCTCTCTCTCTCTCTCTGACCTGAACTTCAGGTTGGGTGAAGCAAGAATCCTTTTCCTTGTAGACTTCAACAACAGTAGTTTGTATAGAAATGGCTCTTCTTGTTTTTAATATTCTGTAGGTCTACATCACAGAGGAATAAGATATATCAGGCTTGGATACACACGGTTTAGCTGCAAACATGAGATTTGTTGACCATAAGATAAATATAGAGCAATCTTTTAAGGGAGAGATGGATGTTGACATGGTGGATCACTGTGGCTTCAGCAGCTCTAAGAGTTGCACAGGGCCGTGGTGGCAAAGACGGAGCTGATCTGTCTTCCAGCTGCAGCATGAATATGGGTCAGTATGTTGACTGGACCTGCTGACATGGAGCATCTCAGGATGGATAAATCATGTGATAATCACGTGAAGTGATGTTCTTGGTCCCACACTGAAATTTAAGATAGAGGTGTTGAGAGAGTGTTCAGATGAGCGATGAACAGACAAGTCAAAGAACTCCAGTAGATAAAACCCTGTTGGGGTTGACACACACACACACACACACACACACACACACACACACACACACACACATACACACACACACACACACACACACACACACACACACACACACACACACACACACACATACATATCCAGACAGGTGATTTATCATAGCTGTGAGAGAGAGGAGGGGGCTGCAGGGGAAAGAGAGTGAAAAGAAAGGATGGACAGATGAGAAGGAGGTGAAGCGGAGGAGGAGGAGGAGGAGGAGGAGGAGGAGGAGGAGGAGGAGGAGGAGGAGGAGGAGGAGGAGGAGGAGGAGGAGGAGGAGGAGGAGGAGGGGAGGGGGAGGAGGGGAGGGGGAGGGGACACTCAGCAGGTGATGGAGGGGAGCAATAAAGAGCAACGGACAGTTCGCTTAGTCCAGCTTATTCATGTTTTTAAGTAACTGGAATTATTTAAATGATTAAAGAGATAATTGTTGATGGTTGAGTTCCTGTAAAGATTAAACTCAACTTCCTGTTTTTCTTTTCTGTCTGATTAAGTTTGTACAGAGGCTGGTAAATGTCACGGCAGAAACATTTCCAACTCAACTTCAACTTTATTGTCCATAAGGGGAAATTTGTCTTTTAGCCAAGTGAAACACAGAACATCCAGAGAACTGAACATAAAGTCAAACATAATAAAATATATCAAGAAAAAATACAATTACATGTAACCATAATCCAGCCCAAATATCAACAGTTAAAAAGTGATTCATACAGACTCCGGATCTGCTGACTCAACAACAGTAACAGCCTGTCTCTGCCTACTTTACCTCCAACACTACTTATTCATTCACTAAATGTACTTTATCAATTTAATGAAAGTAACGTCTCGTACAAAATACTAAATCATGCTGTCATGTCATAGCAGTAAATCTGATAAATACTGCTAATCCCACCAAATATATGGGTATGCATGATTATTCACATTAATATATCAAATGTAATGTGAGATCTATAAACAAAGTTCTCATCAAATGTTGTTTGAGAAACTTTTAGTATTTTATAATATAAATACACACAAGAAAATTACAGCGTTTCACGCCAACACCAAAACAATGGTGATGATAGTTTGAGCAAATATCTACAACTTTGAAAACATTATTATGGAGGAAGGATGCAGCCTTCCTTCATGATTTTTACTACGGCCAGTGTAGCTTTAAGTCGAGATAAAGGGGGGAGGAAGGGAGTGATGGACAGCTAGAGGGGGAGAAAGAGAGAAGGGGGGATGATGGAGGGATGGAGGGAGGTGTAGAGTGCAGCAGAAACTTCCCATGCTGGCCTCCCAGTGTGGCTACGTAATGAGGGCAAGGGACACAGACACACACACACACACACACACACTCAGGGCTGAGCATGGCCCCACGGCTGATTAGCGGCACACAAAGGCCCCAAACAGAAGTAGCAGAGGACACACAATGGGAGCAGGGCCTCAAGGCGTGGTTTACTTCTGCCCCGAGGGAGGGGGTGAGAGAGGTGGGGAGACAGGGAGAGAGAGGGTCCCACTCAGTGGGGGGGTGGGGGGTCAGGCAGGGGGTTCAATGGGATTATGGAAGTGACAGAAGTAGAGAGGAGTTTTGTTTTTGTCCTGATGAAGACACGCTGGGTTTCTACTGAGTTGTATTTGCAGCGACTGCAGCGTCAGGAAAGCAGCTGAAAGGGTCCCATCTCATGTTCGGGAGCTCAGAAAAAAACATTTGTTAGAAGATTTGACAACAAAGACAAGAAACAGTTGAGGCTGATTGTTTGGATGAACAGAAACAAAACTTCTTTTTCTTCAGCATATTGCTCCCAGACATTAAAACGCTGCCTCTTGTAAACAAATGTACATATTAGGCCTAACTGTTATTCAACAATGTCCAGGTTTACAGCAAGCACGCTGCTCCATAATGCTACTAGAGGTCAGAAACTCCACAAGAAAACTTCAGAAATGATAATAATAATACAACTTTTCAACCCAGTGTTCCTGCTGTTGGAGTATTTTAAGGTATCAATGTGCTTCAACAGAAAAATCAACAAAAGCATGTTGACCCCTTTCATGTACTAACTGTACTGTAGTAAGAATGTGGAGGTTTAAACATTTTAATACATTTAAAACTCTATTAATAAAAATAGAGAAGAAGTTGGGCAGAACTGAGTTTTCACACCTGCAATATTTGAAATGAGGACTGGTTGAGTTATTGCTAACACAGTACATGTTGAGAGCTTCAATAATCCAAGTGGCTCTTTGCATAGATTACTATCTACATATTTCTACAGAGAAAGGAAAGCATATAGCAACCACTAATGAACATGGCCTTCTTTTCACAGAGGAGCAGCCCCTACTGTAATCTCCACTGTTCAATTAGCTGCTCTGACTGGGACACCACCTACACTTCATTAGCAGGTAAAGAATTAACCTCTTCCTGTCTCTGTCTCCTGCCTTTGCTCTATCTCTCTCTATTGCCTCTTTCCTGGAAAAATATCTCAATGGCAGAAACTATTCAAAATGAGCTTTTCTAGCTAAATGTGCTGTTATTTTTTTAATGGACACCTCTAGAATATGTATGAAGGAACAAAGGAGAGAAAGAGAGGGGGAGTGAAATAAATGGGGGGATGGGAGGATAAATCCACAAAGACAATTTAGCTTTTCCAGCCTCTTTTCCTGTTTTTCCAATTACTTAATGCTATTTAAATACACCAGAGCACACACACACACACACACACACACACACACACACACACACACACACACACACACACACACACACACATTAATGGTCCTCAGCAATGAAGACTCCTGAAATAAGTCACTCAGTAATTGTATTTGATAAATCATAAAGGGAGCCCATCAGAGGAAAGGTAGCTGTAATAAAATGATAAAACAGACAATTATGAACAAATCCCTGGCTTCCTAAACACACTCTGGAGAGGCTGTTTAAGCCACAGTGATTCAACGACATGCTCAACACGTTATTTCCCTCTTCTTTGACACTTTGAATCACGCCACAGGCCTCTGAAACGGCACAACATCACAGACACTCACTCACTGCTGCTGGTTCTCCTCAGCTGTTTAATCACTGTGACAAAAATAAGAAAAAATAAACTCAATCGTAAGCAAATCAAAGTTAGCACGACACTTACACGACGGTTCCCCCAGACACAGAACACACAGTACATACGTTCATGGTAATGAAGGAGCAGTGTGGCTCACTGTACGTATTAATACTGTAGGATGCATTAAACCAAGAGGTTTAAATGTGAGATTAAATTAGATAGCTGACTAGACTGTAAATAAAAGCATCAGTGACACATGTTAAAGTAAACTTGATATGATGAGATGCTCATTCGTTCACTATTCCCTTTTTCCCACTTCCTGTATAATCACACCTACTGTATCATCTAGTAATCTGGTAACAGTGGGATCATCTCCACCTCACTGCAGCTAAGTAAAAACATTCAACATTACAACTAACTATCACAGACACAGTACATGACCATTGAGAGGCTGGTATTTAATTTCAGCTGACATGAGGTCTCACTCTGACTCTGACAGCCATGACGGTGTGAAACCTGCACCACAAAGAGTTCAAATGTTGTGTGTGTGTGTGTACTGTAGGTGCTGCTGTGTAAAATGACATGGAAAAGGTGATTTTCCACTATAGTGAGGCTTCCACAGTGTTTCCTCGAGGCAGCAGCAGAGAAATGATTGAATTGTGTGTGTGTGTGTGTGTGTGCGAGTGCGTGTGTTTTACTTATTTACTCCATCAGTCTTGATGTTGTCACTGGTTGAATTAAGGGTTCTTTATGTGGCCCAGTAACCAAAATATGCACCGCAAGCATCAACAAAAACAGTTTAATAATTTCACAAAAGCATTTTTGTTTAACAGGAAATTGTTAAGTTTTATTCCTCAAAAGCAGACTTCCTGGAGATGTGACGTTTTCATTTGCATACACCCCAGTGTGCTCGACCACACACACATCAACCTGCACTTCTCTCCTTCTGTAGGTGATTCTGATTGTGTCGAGCCAATAGGAAGCGATGGAGAAGATACTGACACCACACACACAGTAAATGAGAGGTCGCTGTCAGTGGTGGGAGCCATTTCCAGGTAAAGAAAACTGAATAAAAGTGAATCAAGCTGAACTGATCTGGACTGAAGTGAAAAGAAGGTTCAGACAGAGAAATATGTCGAAATAACACAGATGAAAACCTTCTTTCTTCCTCTGTTGTTCTGGGAGACGCAGCCTCGCTGTGCTTTAAATGTTATTATCATTAATAATGTTATTGATCGATTGTAAAAATATATTTTTGTTTTTCAATCAACTAATCATTGCACAAAAAGTAAACACTGTTTTATTAAATGAATTGTGATGAATGTTCACGCTGTACAATGTCAGTTTTCTCTTTTACTGCAGGACGTCCTTTCTGAACTGATCATAAACACAACATTTACAGTTTTATTAAATAAATGCCTGATTAAGAGCTTCAGTCTCTCCTACCTGTGACCAGAGGATTGTCCCAGCTTTAAGCTCTTCCTCATTGGAAATGAGAAATTTGATGTTTTGAACATATTGTGATAATGTTAATATTTCAAGATTTTTGGAGTATTTACATCCAATATGCACAAGCATTAACACAATAAATCTATTAAGGTGATGAAATGTGAATCATGGTTCAGGTTTCTTATTAATGTTTCTGACTTTCTGTCCATATTCAAATCTGTATGTTTATCTACTACTGTAATGCATAGTCAAAATAAAGCACCTCCTCATATTAATAAAGATAAAATACATTGGCCAAAGCCTCATGGGAGCCCTAGTAGCTGGCATCATTTGTTTTTGTATCATACATCCAAAGAGGCGAACCAAATTACAGCTGTCGTGGTCAGACATTTCATTTCATTACAGGTTATTATGCAACTTGGTCTTAAACAAAATTTTCTCACTTTGCTCACAAATTTGGCAAATACAGTCTGCTAGAGAAAAAGCTTCTTTCCTGAAGTTTTCGTAATAATCAACCCAAAAAAATCAACATAAATGAAGGACATTTTACTTTAATGCTTCACATTAGGATCTACACTGAGACTATTCTTTAAGATAACATATTGGGAGGTGCAGCCACTGTTGGGATTCATTTATATAGTATATTCTGAATATGCTGAATTGCATCCTTCTTTAGAGTTTCCGACACACCAGTACATTCAGAAAGTGTATCGAAACACAAAATGACACAGAACAGGAGCCCCTGGCTATGAGTGTAAATGATCACATATCTGTGGTCATAACTCACAGCCTTACAGGCTACTGATGGAAGCTGACACCCAGCGTGTGTGCGCGCGCGTGCATGTGTGTGTGTGCGTGCGTGCGTGTGTGTGCATGTGTGTGTGTGTGCGTGCATGTGTGTGTGTGTGCGTGCGTGTGTGCATGTGTGCGTGTGTGCGTGCGTGCATGTGTGTGTGTGTGCGTGCGTGTGTGTGTGTATGTGTGTGTGCGTGTGTGTGTGTGTGCATGTGCGTGCGTGCGTGCGTGTGTGTGTGTGTGTGCCCGTGCGTGTGTGTGTGAGAGATATTTTAGACTCTTCATGTTATTTCCCGGCTGTCTCTTCTTGTCTTCCTCCTCCTACTCTTCCTCGATGCCTCAGGTGATGAAACTGACTCTGTTACATCAGACTAACATCACCCCAGCCCGCCTTTTTTCTCAACCCATTTTCACACACACATACACACACTTGTTTGCCCACACTCAAGAACCACATTAGTGTGTTTAACCTCATTTATTAGGTCTTGTCTATTGATACAAATCTGGGTGATCAATCACTGATATCTTTGTTTGCCAGGCAGAGATGAGTTGATAGTGATGGATGACAGATTAATCAGTAAACTTGGTGAGGTGAAGAGCAGCGAGACACACACACACACACACACACACACACACACACACACACACACACACACACATAGTGACAATAGCTTCCTTTCACTGTGGGTTAAACTCATTAAAAACACAGACTTTTGTTGCACAAATGTGACATTTCTGATCATTAATATTTTCAAATGAAAAGATGTTTTTCTGAGTACACTAGGATGATAATATGCGGACAGATTAATGTGCTTCATCAGATAAACACACTAAACATCAAACTTGAGCATTAAAGGTAGGAACAAAATAACAACAGTTATGGTGTAAATAGACATTCAGACCTAATAATTGAAGTAATGTTTGAAAATATTTACACAGATTACAATTAATTGTTTCTATAAAACACATTAAAGCCAGTCTGGCTCAGACATATAGAAGTCTAAATAAATATTACTGCACAGGAGCAATGCTATCCTTTATGATATAGCACTTTATTATGGCAGTATGTACAGCATCATCTAATCATCCAGAAATACAGAAACAAGAGTTGAAACAAAATATTAAACTGTGATAAATAATAGAAATAAATAAACATTTTTGAGTTCATATTTTTCAGTCAAGACTGTAAAAAGGTTGGCTGGCTAGCATAGCCTAGCTAGTAAAATAACTTTTCAGAAACTGAATAAAATAAATTTAATTTGATTTTCACTGCCTCCATGTGACACATTGTTCCTTTACTATAATAAGAGAGCAGCTTGAAAATAAAACTCAAAGGTGTAATTAATTACTTTCTTCTGTCCCTGGACCAGTGATGTCTGTGTGTGAGTGTGTATAAGTGTGTGTGTCTGTGTGTATTTGCTGGTGTCCAGAACATCCTTTGTGTTGTTGAACCAGGACTTACCACGTGTAACCGGCTGCTATCCTCCAACCCAGTTCAGGAACCATCCCCTGTGTGCAGGTGTGTGTTATGTGTGTGTATGTGTGTGTGGGAGGGGGGGTTGGGAGAGAGAGCAAATCATTGTGGAAAAACACAAATGCACCTTTACCAATACAAACACAACACAAACACAAACTAGTGGGCCTCAAATGTATCTCTGTGCTGATGCGGAGGGAGGAAGATTTGACTCAGTGATTGGTTGTTTTTCAGTGTTAAATCCTGAACCCGAATAAGCATCTGCTGCAATCTCAGCTCAGATAATAGTCAGGATGAAGAGACCTCCAGCAGCGCTGCCAGTCCGGACATTGCTCATCATTTTGTGGATTGTTCAACATTTTGGGAATTTGCTCTCTTGTCAAGAGATCAGACGAGACCATAGATAGACCATAGTATATATTTAACTATGGATCTGTATGGAAGCAAATACTATGAACTATTGCTTTAAGAAGAAGAAGAAGAAGAAGAAGAAGAAGAAGAAGAAGAAGAGGGAAACTACTCTGATGAAGATCTGACAGATGGTGATAAATGGAAGATTATATTAAATCAGTTCAGATCTGATAACTTGCTTGTTAAGATGGACATATTCTGATGTTTTTGATGGTAATTAGACATTAGATATTTTCCTTTTCACATTTGGAGTAAGGTTCAAACTTGGTGAGATATCATACCAGTTATGACTTAGTGAATAAACAGAGTTACTGCCCAGCTTGTCCGAGTCATCCTTCTAGAGATAGTTGATGAGGAGGATTCAGAACCTCCCCAGAAAAAGGAGGTCCTGCCAGTTAGACTAGAGGAGGCAGCGGAGCTCCTGTATTTACTGTAATCACACACGTGTCACAGCGGCCACATCTTCAAAGAAAAACCTTCAGTGTGGTGGACAAAAAGTGAGTGTTACTGTACAGTATGTGGCAGCTAGTGGCAGAGAGGCAGCTCAAAGAGCATGTGAACACACACACATACACACACAGTGTAAATGAAAACCTACACCTTTAACAATGTGAAATGCCCTTAAGTCCAGTGGAATAGTCTCTTCAGCTCACCTCTCTGTCTCTGTCTCACTCTCAGACACACAAAAACACAGCAGAACGAGAAAACGAGAGAGAGAGAGTTTAATTACAGTTCGGCTTTAAGGTCAGTGAGAAAGCATCTGACTCAACGCTGCTTCAACTCAATTCAATTCAAAATACTTTATTGACATGAATATCACAACAACAATTTTGCGAGCGCATCAAATCAAGGATGAATAAAACATTATTATATATACAGTGGTGGAAAATGTTTACACTATTTCAAATATTATCATGAAATATTTGTGTAAAAATCGTTTTTGTGTTTCAAAAGGTGTGGCTGTATTAAACAGAAACAAACAAATACAAATTACATTCTTCTTGAATAACTGCTTTTAATTCTTGTAAATTGAGGGATTAATAAAGTAATTCTTCTTCTATCCAATAAATCAAGTTGTCCAATCATAACGATCCCACGCTTATTTTCATTAAGATTGACAGTTAAAACCCATCCGAGTTTTGATATATTTAAGCAGTACAGCAAAGGCTGTGATTTTTGTTTTTATAGGCAGATAGGTCTGTATATCATCAGCAAATAATAAAAGGAATATTATGCATTACTATGTTATATAGTGAGATAGTGAGGTGCAGAATTCCTATACAGATGTTGGGCTGAGTGAATAATTAATAATTAATAATTACTATTATACACAAAAAAAAACAAAAAAACAATTATGGCTTGTATCTGTGCGAGGGATTTATTGTAATTTAAAAACACATTTACATTTACAAATATATTAGATGAAGAGTGACAAAGCTGTATAATAGTAATGGCGATAATACCCGAGCCGGTATCACATGACATGTGTGTTGTGGTCTTACATCTCAGCAAGGATGCACATGTGAAAAAGCAAAAGATTCACAGATAATATTTGTGTACATGTTTATTCTTTATTTTGTGACAATGGATCTTAAGCAAAGCCAAAATTCTAAAACATAATTTCTGTCGATGCTGTGTTGCCGTGGCAACAGACATCACATTAACCACTTTGAAACGGGACGAAAGTGAAATGCTCACAGGAGGAAGCCGTGTACCTCGGCAGCACTCAGAGCTGAGTGTTGTTGGTCTAAGCAGCATCCTCCATATCATCGCCAAGGTGAGACAGCCTGAAAAATTAGCGAGCACATTCTCACCAGTTCAGAGGAATGCCACTAAAAGCCAAACATTATTTCATATATTCTGGGGTAGTATAACAATCATCTTTTCTGCTCTCTCAATCAATAGAATAAAATAACAATGAAGACCTGTGGACTCATATAATGGGAAGCTCAGAGATAGTAGATACATGGTTATGGGCCTCTTAACTTAAAGCATGGAGGTTAAACCGCAGCCATATAAGATATTACAGTCAGTCCCAGTGGTCATAATGTCGAGGTGTTCTGGATTATTTCTTTGTTGTCTTGAAGAGAAGGATAAATCACCTTGAGCAAGATCTCCATTACAATTACTGATCTCACAATACTGTGCATGTGTGTGTGTGCGTGTGTGTGCGCACATATGAGTGTGCGTTCCCTACCATTTGGAGCATGAAGAGCAGAAAGACTTTGCAGATTAAGGGAAGATCAGGGGATTAAGGTCATTTCCTGTGTGTAAACAGTAAATTAGCCCTGCAGCACCACAAAGAAAAAACAGATGCAGAACTACAGTCCTGCTCAACTCAACTTAACTATCTCACCAACTAACAGCAGACTCAAGATGTATACAACTAGTAGAAATATTTTGTAAAACTTTCACACTGAAATTTATTTATTTATATAATATTTATGAAGACTATCTGTTTGTAATGCTCATAACTTTATTTTATGAATAATTATTTGAGGCCAGAAAATGTTTCAGAAATCGAAACATGAATAAAATATCAGGTTATGGTGTCAGTCTGTCACAAGCTGAGAGTGGCATTTCTAAAGATGCCATTCTGTGCCCATATTTATAAAGGAAAAATTCATCATAGACAAGGCAGTGATTCCATTTTTTCCACAGCAACAGGAGCTTGTATATACAATAATTCATGTAGTGTGTTCAGTCTGAACATGAGGTGAATTTTATAGGCAGTGTCATTACATACAAAGTCAAAGAAAAGACATAAGTGGACAGGAGCAGGTGCATAAAACGAGGAGGAGAAAAATCCATCCAAATCCATGAATATAGGTTTTTGAGCAGATGCAGATGCAGACACACAAAAAATCATATGACAACACATCATTTTAAAAACTGAACATGACTTGATTTCCTTTTTTGAAAAAGGGAAAGTACAGGTATAAATAATAACATTAATGATGGCTCTATTTCATTACTTATCCCAGTAACTGCCTTACCTGAATGCAGTGCAGCCACCATTAATGTTATTAATTCCACCTGTGCTTTTCCTGCTTTGATAAGTCAAAATGTCTCTTATGAAATGTGCCAATAGAAATATCACGACGTGAGAATGATGTTGCATCCTCAGCCAGACAATCAAAACACAACAAATGACTGTATTTTAGTACAAATGACATTTATTCTGCTCCATCATGACTCTGCCGTACTCAGCTTGCCACTCTTATCTATTCATTTATCTCTTGGCTCTCTCTGCCCTATCTTTCTAACACTCGGTCTCCATTTATCTTCTCTTCTGTCATTCTCTCACTCTTCTCTCTGCTTCCCCGGAAGTCTTTGTTAGTTGATTAGTAGCCTCTTTCGCTCATCCTGCACATACACGCACAGGCACACACAGGCTAAACAGACTTTGTTGTTGGCCTGGAGTATTTTTAGCAAAGCACAGACTGGTGACATTGTATGGAGTAGATCTTGACAACAGTAGTGTCATTTAAGGTGTGTGTGTGTAAGTGTGCATGTTTGTAAGAGAGAGAGAAAGAGACGGTGGTGGAAGAAGTAACCAGACCCTTTAATTAATTATGTATTAATACCACAGTCATTAATATACTTAAAGTAACAGTATGTACGTTTTTTTCATATATTCTTTAGTTGAAATCATAGTCTGCATATAAAAATGTAGCAAAGTGCTAACGTTAGCTACTTTTGGATAATTAATGCTAACAGAGCAGGTGTAATCAAGTAGCATTAAACTTAGTGAACTTAGTGATATATTACGACAATAGTCCAACACAGTGAGGCCTGTAAACACTCTATTAGTCTATCTATAGATTATTTTGAAAAATATCTTCTAACCAATCAGAGAAGGCCAAAGTCAAAATAAAAAGTAATAATATATAATAATAATATAAAAGTATAAAGTAGCCACACAAGTACATATTGGAGGTACTTGAGCAAATTTACTCAGATTGCAGGCAGATTTGTTCCTCAAGTCAGATCTGTAAGGCAAACTCTCCGCACTGTGATTGGATTTGTGTGTCCAGATGTCACCACCCCATCTGAGTGGGTCGCTGTGGTCCCCCTGTTGCCCTCCGTCTGCTAGTAGCAGCATGGATCAGCTGCTCTGATGCACTCCTGTGTTTCTGGATTTGACGTTGCTGTTCTGAGTTCTGTTGCAAGTAATGAAATCAGACTTTCTAAAATCAATCAGTATGTAGATATGCCAAAAAACAGATTTAGGCTTGCAGTCAAGATACTTTCCACTGGTAAAAGAGTGAAAAAGAGAGAAGCCACTAGCTGTGTTTTCGTGTGTAAATCTGTCCAGATGTCTTGATGGTGCAGTGTGTGTCTGTCTATGTTAAGGCTCAACATTCACCACTGCCTGTATTTCAGTGAACAGACCTTCTATGAGTCAGTGTCTGTTTGTGGCTATCAGCACCACTCTCTAACACTGCTGACATTCAAACACATGACCCAGTGTGACCAAGACAATTCAACATTATACATAATTAAAGTATATGAGGAATGAACTGGGTCTCATTGACATATTAATGAGTAAAATATTAGACATCATGCCTATTCAAAGAACATTGTTACTCTTCTGCAGGAAATTTAAAAACAAGGCCTATATCAGAGGTGTAACGGCTCTCTTCAACGTGAACAAACTGATTACTAAGCCTAAGACTCACTAAAGTGTATCTGTTACAATAAGAGAAATTCAGTATATATATAATATGAGAATACTACAGTACACTGATGTAAGATGAAAACACAAATGGGGTAATTTAAGTCTTTACAGAGTACCACTCTCCCAACACACAAACACACAGAGTATTTGAAGCGGAGCAGGCAGACACACCTGAGAACCTGCATGCTCTGTTTGAGGAGGGAGACCTGCTGTTACCTGCCTTGAGGCTGGGCTCACACACACACACACACACACTCACACTTGCACAAATACACACACAGTCTGAAGCTAAACAAACCAACCAGTCCAGGTGTGTGTGACTCGTTGTGTGTTTGTGTGTGTGGGCAGGCGGACCCTCCATCAGCATCCTGTCACACACAAGATGTTTATCCAATTTGTCAAGATAATCTTTCCTCAAACTGACTGCCAAGCAGGGTGCCTCAGCTCTTGCTCTCTCCCTCTTACTCACAACACACCTGGGGGAAAGTTCACCGATACCCACTGCTTGGCCTGAAATGGAGACCCTCTCCTCCATCTTGTTGGCAGGTAGCTTGTGTGTCTTTTTGTGTGTGTGTGTGTGTGTCCTTTTGTCATTGCACTGTACCAAACCACAGTCAACTTAGCTCTGTTTGAATTTTGTATTTGAAATATTTCATCTTAAACAACGTCACCTGTAAAATGTTATTGTCCCACTTTGTGCTCGAAACTAACGCTGTTTTGTTTTAAAGACCTTAAGAAAACTTCCTGAATGAAAACAAAAGTTACATCAACAACTGAAGCAAACAAGTCTGGTTACACATCAGAATATTAGCATTCGTTTGGATCATGTTTCTGGCCAACTGATTAGGGTTGGGTCGGTTTCCAGTTTTGCTGGTCTGGTGTACGAGCTTAAACCGGTTTAATTATAAGCAAACTGAACTGGTCTTTGTCATTATGAGACCTTCTGGCAAATTAAAAAGCTGATTAATGTAAAAAACTGAACAGCCAAATGTGCCATTATGCTCACCAGCTAGTTGCTAACGCTCTGCTACCTTCTACTGCTGCATGATGACGCAGGTTGACAGTGAAAATGGTACAAAACAGTAAAGTTGCAGGTCATAACACCAAAATGATGAGTTACCTGCACGTTCCTTTTTTGATCTGGAGTTTATCAGTTATTTATGAAGACAAACATTTAACCTACTAAGTGTCTTCAGATAACAAATCTCATTCAGCACATTTTCAGAAACAATTTGCCAATCAACAGTTAAACTTTGCAAATGTTTCCAACAAAACAGATAGCATTCAAATTCTTCCCAGAGTCAAGCTAGGTATAATAAAATGACTGGAGCTGCTCACCACACTGTAGGCTAAAGCACAAGCTGCTAGTCCTCATCATCTACAGCATAGAGTACGGTCAAAAAGGCATTTCACCAGATGAGCTGCCCATCAGGAAGATTTTATACTGTCAGCTTTAAAGTTGTTGGATTTCAAAGTTTTAATAGTTTTAATAGTTAACCTTGAATGATATCCAGATATCCATCGTCTGACATTATCAGGAACAATGTCTGATATTTTCTACCCAGGATTAAACCGAATGTTGTCAGTTATACCCATATAAAGACAGCACAGTGATTTGCATAAATAAGAAATACACACCCAGTGTGTACACACACACACACACCAAGACTCAGGCATAGATGCATAATAACAGTAACACTAACACTGTTTAAGACACACTCACATGCACTGACCCACATGCAAATACACACACACACACACACACACACACATACATACACACGCACGTGCATGCATGCAGTCAAAACTCCTGGAATATAGCAAAGCTGATGATTTTCTAATGAATGGTTTCATTGGCCATGGTGAGGATTAGTGTAAACGGATTGGAGGGGAATATTTACGTGGTTTTAATGATTCCACGACGTTATATTTAGAGGTTCGTCTTATCAGCCCCAATCATCTCCCAGCTTGGAAAACAAACCTCAGAGTCGAGCGACGGCACAATTACACGCCTATGCCACGCACACATTGGTCTGTCGCCATGACACCATATGTAGAGTTAATGTGTAACATATTAAAATGTCTCTGGGAGGGAGTGATGAAAGACTTCAAAAAACCTAAACACTTTAAAGTCGCGAGCCCATCCCTCATCAAACATTTTAACACTTATAAGTTTAGCTTTATAAATGAACAGAAGAACAGAAGGCTTCATGTGAATATATGCAAAATCCTGCTCACACTTCACTAAACATTATTCCTTAGCTGGAAATGCTCTGAAAATATATGAAAGTATTGTAGATTTGCTTGTGATTGTTGCAGGGCTGCAGTTTCATTAGTTTTAAGGCCATGACATGTACATCTAACTCACTTCAAGTTCAGCACATCTGCATTATTAAAGTATCCAAGAGGGACAGTATTCATGCTGCTGCAGCTTATGGGACGCTGCTGCTGCTTCTCTTAGTAAATCTTAGTAACTTTTACAGTCCAGCTGGTGTGAGGGGTGACTTCTTTTAGTAATTTGGGTACAAATTAACACCCCATTATTGCAGCACTAGAAACCATTTCCAGTTAGTAAAATTAGGTTCTTGCTACCAGATAAAGAGGAGGAAGTGTTCAGGTCAGACAATTCTCGGAACAAACTAATTCATACGACGTGTTGTCTGTAGAGAGAATGGGGGCATGCTATATATACTGGTTTAAATGCACACACTTACAGTGTTGCACTTATTTCTATGCACAAAAAGTGATAGGAGTAGTCAGGAGAATGAAGAAGGAGAGCTTCAGATACACCTTGGCTGCACTTGATGGGTTCACTATTTCAGAAAGGTACAGAGTTTTTGAATGCAATTGTTTTCCAGTTGTGACATTGACTTTTTATGAAGCAGGTTATGGTGGATATTTTCACATACAAAATATGACTACCACCCTGGAGGCCATGATCACATCATGTGTCTTTGTGTCTGTTTTCTTTGACCACTATCTTTCCTGGCTGTAACAAAGCACCTGAACTTAACCAGACCTTAACTGCTAATGAGAACATTTTCGCTAGTAATTTTTGAGAGATATTGGAAGTCTTAGACAAACAAACTTTTTAAATTTCTTTTAAGGACTTGTTGCCTTATTGTGGTTTCCGCTGCCCGCCCATGCTTCTCATAAAGGAGCACAGGCTGCACCGGCCTTTAATGTGTGTTATCAGACGTCAGGGGAAAACGACATGCCTTGAAGCAGTTTGAAAAAAAACACACACAACACTGATGAGGCTTTTCTTATCTGGCCTCTGTGAGGCCTCCAATCAAAGACAGATATTTGACTTGGTGGCAGCATATGAAACTAGTCGTAGCCTGCTCTTTGCTCTATGTCCTAAACACTATGTCTCCCTCTCTCTGTCACACACACACATATGAGAACACACACAGAAACAGACTTGTAATACAAAAACAGAGCAGTCTTATCTTCATCTGTGTTCTGCTGTTTTGATGAATGTTCGGATGTTTTTCCTACAGCACCCAGTGAGGTAAGTAGCCCACACGCACACACACACACGTACACTGACATAGTAGAAGGACTATGGGACAGGTTAGGCAGGTTTTTTTCCACTAGACTGGGACTAAACATGAGCTGCTTGCTTAGGAGCAGCTTACACCATCACCACCCACTTCACACAGACCTGCTGGAAATCCTGACTTCTCAACGACAGCCATTCTCACACTTACCTTTGTGTCCCTTATCGGCAAGTACAAGTTGCTCAACAGGGCAATGTTGTTCAAGAGTACAAAAGTATGTGGATGTTGCAAGTAGTGGAAAATGTTGAGGACTGGTAGAGTTCAGGAACTATGTGTTAACTTTAGCTGCAAAAAAGAAGTGCATTACACACACAAATATAAGTTAAAGTCCTCTGCAAGACGTTGGGACTCTCTGAACCTTCAAATCAAATCAAATTTTATTTGTATAGTCCAAAATCACAAAATACATTTGTCGCAGAGGGCTTCACAATCTGTACAGGGAATGACACCCTCTGTCCTTAGACCCTCGATCGATTCGATGTAGCCAGGCTAACAGAGAACCACAGCTCTATTGAGTCATCTATTCCTTTAAGCCTAACTAGTAATGACTTCATGAGCTTCTTTAATGATAAAATTCTAAATATCAGAGACAAAATTCATCACTTTTTGCCCTCAACAGGCAGTCATCTGATTTCAGATACAGCAAGTTTGGAAATAGCTATAAAACCTGATATATATTTAGACTGCTTTTCTCCCATCGATGGTCAACAATTAACTTCAATAATTTCTTCATCTAAGTCGTCAACCTGTCTCTTAGACCCCATCCCAACCAGGCTGCTTAAAGATGTATTACCTTTAGTTAGCCCTTCCTTGTTGGATATGATTAATCTGTCTTTATTATCAGGATATGTACCACAGTCCTTTAAAATAGCTGTGATTAAGCCTCTTCTTAAAAAACCAACTCTAGATCAAGAGGTTTTAGCCAATTACAGACCGATATCAAACCTTTCTTTCATCTCGAAGGTACTTGAGAAAGCCGTAGCCAACCAACTATGTGATTTTCTCCATACAAACAGCTTATTCGAGGAGTTTCAGTCAGGATTTAGAGTAAATCATAGCACAGAGACCGCACTAGTTAAAGTTACAAACGACCTCCTAATGGCATCAGACAAAGGATTGCGCTCCCAGGATGGTGGGTTCCTTGTGGTTCCTATAGTGTCTAAAAGTAGATTGGGAGCCAGAGCTTTCAGTTATCAAGCTCCTCTTCTGTGGAATAAACTACCACTCTGTGTTTGGGATGCAGACACGGTCAACACCTTTAAGAGTAGACTTTCCTTTTTGATAAAGCTTTTAGTTAGGGCTGGCTCAGGTCATCCCTTAGTTATGCTGGCATAGGACTAGACTGCTGGGGGACTCACACACTCTCTCATGTTACTAACTAAACTTCTTCCCCAGAGTTTCTGTGCTCTCTCGTCCAGCAGGTTCTTGTGGACTGTGTCTGCTGCTGTGGAGAAAATCACAAAGCTGATTGGCTACGGCTTTCTCAAGTACCTTAGAGATCAATGAAAGGTTTGATATCGACCTGTAGTTGGCTAAAACCTCTTGATCTAGAGTTGGCTTTTTAAGAAGAGGCTTAATTACAACTGTTTTAAAGGACTGTGGTACATATCCTGATAATAAAGACAGATTATTATCTCCCATTAATCTTCAACAATTAACTTCAATAATTTCTTCATCTAAGCCGTCAACCTGTCTCTTAGACCCCATCCCAACCAGGCTGCCTAAAGATGTATTACCTTTAGTTAGCCCTTCCTTGTTGGATAAAATTTGCTTGCCTTAATTAGACAGACTGAGTCAACAAGCATGCTCTTGTTTGTGAGTATCAGTATGGGCTATTCTGCAACTTAATGAGCACTGCATGTACAGTGTGTGTGGTCATGCATAACCTGTAAGTGTCCAGATGAGTGTAAAATGTGGATGTTAAGTGAACTAAAAAAGTTTTCAGTGTACCTCACTCTGGTTTTAGTTCTGTCCCAAAGCACAATGTAATGGAGCATGACAGCTCCCGGGTTCCCCGACAACCTCTGACCCCAATCACGGTGGTGTGGGACCCTACCCTACCTTACCCTATTCTCACACAGACACACACTCACTCACACACACACACCTCAGCACATTGTTTCAACAGATTAGAGGAGATTGCCAGAAAACTCTGTCAGACATGCAGCTTGTGTGCACAGCAGAGCGATTTTGTGAAGACTGGGAAGAAAAGTTTCCACTTCCTGTCTGTCTCTTGTTTTCTCATGGATTACTTTTAAATGTTGGCATATAAAATTAATTTAAAGATGTATTATGTTTTTCTTTCTTAAATGAAGTTGTAATACAATAAATATTTCATCACCAGCTGATATGAGTTTGTTTCGAATATAATAACACAATATATAATAAGAATATAATAACATAAGAAGAACCGGGGTGGTGCATATTATCACTTTAACTTCTGCACATAACTTTGTTTTATTTCATATAGAAATTCAGGGTTTGTTTCGCAAACGCCTACAGAGTACCCAAGTTCCTCCACATGCTTGACCCAACTTCAGGTTGCTGACACAGTTCAGTTCAGTTTCAATATATTGAGGTTCAATACATATGCAGGTGTAGCTGTTGCAGCACAGTAAATATTAAACAGTAACTTCTGTATTTTGTTGTGTCATTAACAAAGATTGTTTAATTTTCGGCAGCACTGTATGCATCTCGATACTTTCTCTCATCATTAAAATAAGGAACAACAAACACACTCAGACACTTACATCTGTCTGTCTGTCTCCTGGGGTTAGTGTCAGTGGTTGTCAGTGTGTGTGGCTGTGAGACACTTCTTATACTTGTGACAGAAGCCAAACCAAGCAGAAAAGAGGCCACCACACTTGTATGTACGTACACGCATTTATGCATCACACACACACACACCCACAAACACACAAGTGTGTGTGATGCAGATGTCCAGTGACAGCTCGCTGCTGGGGATCATCTGGAAGCAGCTGCCTGAGGGACAGAGGTCAACACACACACACACACACACATGCACTCATGAGTACGTCATCGTGTTTGGTGCATGTTTAGCCACAGTGCTGTATGACCATGAAATGCAGTGAAATGCTACTGTTTCTACATATTTAACTCTTTTCAGTTTGTATAGTAAACCAGATACTGAAATGAATATAGCAGTATTAACTGGGAATGTAACTGCACAGTGATCCAATAAAACAGGAGGTAGAAGTCTACACAACATGTCTAAATGCATTATTTTCTATCTTAAAACATGTCAACCATCTTTGGACCTGTAGTATTATATGCAGCAGCAACAGGTAAAGATTACGTTGAATTACACTTGCATCATTTTGTGTATGTTTTGATGTTTTCTACATTGTTCATCTAGGTTGATGTTAACTTCACCTGCTTCACCTCTGAACCTTTTGTCTCCTTTCTGCCTCTCTTCACTGTTCTGTCACTTTATCCCCCTCACCATGCACCCATCCACCTTTGGCATGTACTCCACCCCACCTCCCTCTAAGCTGCTCCTGCAGCTGTATCGAAAGAAGAGAAGGAAGTAAAGAGGCAGATGAGGTAAGTGGAGGGAGGTGTAGGGGGGCAGAAGAAACCATAAACCCCTGTGGAGAGAGCTGCTCCATTCCCACACCACAGGTGACTACCCTCCATCCCTCCTCCATCTCTCCTGCCCTTCCTCCCTCTTTTCTCTCTCATCTTCCCTCATTCATCCCAACCACAGAGCAAAATAAATTAATTGTGAAAGCCACACATATCCATTAAACTGCATCAAGACAGATTTTTTCAAAAGCATAACTTAAGTGGCCTAAAACATGCCTGCTCATCAGATAAGTCTCAAGAGCCTGGATTACATTTTCATTTCATTTCATGAACATTCGACTAAACTGGGTATGGAAAGTATTCAGACCCCTTTAAATTTTTCACTCTTTGTTTCATTGCAACCATTTGCTAAAATCAAAAAAGTTCATTTTATTTCTCATTAATGTACACTCAGCGCCCAATCTTGACAGAAAAAAAACTGAAATGTAGAAATTTTTGCAGATTTATTTAAAAAGAAAAACTGAAATATCACATGGTCATAAGTATTCAGACCCTTTACTCAGTATTGAGTAGAAGCTCCCTTTAGAGTAGTACAGCCATGAGTCTTCTTGGGAATGATGCAACAGGTTTTTCACACCTGGATTTGGGGATCCTCTGCCATTCTTCCTTGTAGATCCTCTCCAGTTCCTTCATGTTGGATGGTGAACGTTGGTGGACAGACATTTTTAGGTCTCTCCAGAGATGCTGAATTGGGTTTAGGTCAGGGCTCTGGCTGGGCCAGTCAAGAATGATCACAGAGTTGTTCTGAAGCCACTCCTTTGTTATTTTAGCTGTGTGCTTAGGGTCATTGTCTTGTTGGAAGGTGAACCTTCGGCCCAGTCTGAGGTCCTGAGCACTCTGGAAGAGGTTTTCTTCCAGGATATCTCTGTACTTTCCTTTAATTGCAACGAGTCGTCCTGGATGAAAAACACCCCCATAGCATGATGCTGCCACCATGTTTCACTGTGGGGGTTGTATTGGGCAGGTGATGAGCAGTTCCTGGTTTTCTCCAAACATAACTTAGAGTCAATACCAAAAAGTTAAATCTTGGTCTCATCAGACCAGAGAATCTTATTTCTCATATTCTGGGAGTCCATCATGTGTTTTTTTGGCAAACTCTATGCAGGCTTTCATATGTCTTGCACTGAGGAGAGGTTCCCATCAGGCCACTCTGCCATAAGGCCCTGACTGGTGGAGGCTGCAGTGATAGTTGACTTTGTGAAACTTTCTCCCATCTCCCTACTGCATCTCTGGAGCTCAGCCACAGTGATCTTTGGGTTCTTTTTTATCTCTCTCACCAAGGCTCTTCTACCAGTTTGGCTGGACGGCCAGGTCTGGGAAGAGTTCTGGTCGTCCCAAACTTCTTCCATTTAAGGATTATGGAGGCCACTGTGCGCTTAGGAACCTTGAGTGCTGCAGATTTTTTGTTGTAACCTTGGCCAGATCTGTGCCTTCCCACAATGCTCTCACTGAGCTCTTTGGGCAGTTCCTTTGACCTCATGATTCTCATTTGCTCTGACGTGCACTGCGAGCTGTAAGGTCTTATATAGACAGGTGTGTGCCTTTCCTAATCAAGTCCAATCAGTTTAATTAAACACAGCTGGACTCCAATGAAGGAGTAGAACCATCTCAAGGAGGACCAGAAGAAATGGACAGCATGTGAGTTAAATGTGAGTGTCACAGCAAAGGGTCTGAATACTTATGACCATATGATATTTCAGTTTTTCTTTTTTAATACATTTGCAAAATGTTCTACATTTCTTTTTTTTTCTGTCAAGATTGAGTGCTGAGTGTAAATTAATGAGAAATAAAATGAACTTTTTTTTAATTTTGGCAAATGGTTGCAGTGAAACAAAGAGTGAAAAATTTAAAGGGGTCTGAATACTTTCTGTACCCACTGTAAGTTTAAAATATTATCTATGTACAAAACTGCTTTTGAAAAACAATAAGAAAAAAAATATGAAAAACATAAATTTCAAAAAAATTTCTAAAGTTGTTAGATTTCACTAATTCAGGTTTTAAATGAGATGTCATCAAATTCTGACACAGCTGAACTAAATAATATGTCACCACATTTTACTCAACAAGATTAGATTATTTATTCCTATTTATTATAAAGTGAAGAGGAAGAAGTCTATCTTCGTCAGAGGGCCAGGGTTAGTGAAGAGTCATGGGACACACAGGGATGTGTGTGTGTGTGTGTGTGTGTGTGTGTGTGTGTGTGGTCTAGGTATTCCTAACAGAGTGGGGTCAAAAAGAAAATTCCCTTAATGTAAATCATTGATTTTAGGGTGAACACTTGTCAATCAGATTAGGGTTATGCTTATGGGTCTGCAGTTAGTCTGATTGACTGCCATACCTGAACAGGTGCGATAGTCAATCTCTGTACTAAACTTCATCCTGACTGCTGTACACCTACACTGTGGTCTGGTGGTTTATTTATATATAAAAATTATTTATATATATTATTATATATATATATATAAAATGTTTTTGTCCCTAATTATTGACTCTTTGTGAACTTTTCATGCATTGACAACAGCGAGAATAGTTATCAGATTAGACTGCTGGAGTTGCAGCTCCAGTATTTACTACCGGTACCTTCCTTGTAACTCTCTCTCTGTTTCTCTCTCTCTCTTATTTGAGCCAAAGCATGAGCTCACCTGGCAGTGAAACATGAGGGTTCAAGTTCCACAATAGCCCTATCATACTGTGTGTGTGTGTGTGTGTGTGTGTGTGTGTGTGTATTATCACACATCATCTCCTGTTTGGGTTTCAGTAGGTTACACACGGCTGCTGAGAGGAGGCTGTATGATTACCATTCATAGTGCTACAATGAGCTCATTTGATTTCATACACACAGTCACACACACATGCACACAGTTCAATGCACTGAATTGAACATAAACACACACTGATTTGCTGTGGAATAAATATTGAACATCCTAAAATACTAAAATACACGTGTAGTTGCTGAAATCTGTAACTTTGGTTGAGATGCTGCTGATGTTCATCAGAAAGTTAACAGTAAGGCTTTCTACTTTTTTGACTATGTATTGATATCACTTTTACTTAGTTAACTACAGTCAGAAACATAGTTAGTAACCTATTAATCTCCACTATGATCCAGGTTGTATTTTATATTCAATAAACTACAAAGTCTAAATAATAAAATAATAATAATAAATAATCATAATAGTAGCTCATTCATTCTATTATAGCTTGCAGTATAGCTTTGCTCTACCTTACTGAAATGAAAGCAGTGTAGTATTTAATAAAATCTATTTCTTCCTCTGCAGGTAGAGAAAGGTCTAACCTAAATACCTAAACAATAATATGAAAATGAAAGAAGTACCTACTCTGTTGTAACCTGATGTTAAAAAAAGATAAAGTTATTCTGTCCCATGTTTTTAAGCATCACTTGTCCCAGCTATATCATTTTTTAATAAGAGCAGACTATAATCTATAACATTTTCATTTATATCATGATATAATACTTTAACTGTAGCATCAAATTAAATAAACAATAAAACTGTATTTTATTTAAAGTATCTTAATATCAAATTGAGCTGAGAAGAATGTAAAACTTTTAAAGACCCGCATGTACCCTGATGCGACAGGTAGGTGACCTTTACTGCATAAGATAAGGTTAAGCAAGCTGTCAGATGTCAATTTCAAAGGCTTTGTTTTAATTCCTAAAGCTTTCTTGGCATGTAATGTATGTGCTGGAAATGAACGTGACACGTACGAAATCGTAAAAGTCAATCGCAAATGTCATTTGAACCAAGTCGGACAGAAATCACAAACACAAACTTTGTCAAAATATGAAACCAGGTGAGGCCTGCATGAGGTGAAGCTTAAAACCTTCAGCATGGCCCACATATTATGTTACCACGGCAACTACAGTACACCTATGTTTCTAGCAGCCAACCACTAAACCCTGTGTGACCTGCTAATTACCACACACACACACACACTAGCACACACATACACATAGACCTATGCAGGTGATTACTAAATAAACATACGTTAGACAGGTTGTCAGGAAGACAGGCTGGCTGGTTAGTAGACCGACAGATAGTTAGGAGAGTGAGACAGCAAGTTGAGTAGTAATACAGACAGGTGATCACCTCCACCTCCTTATTTATTTGTTTTTAGCTGGAAAACTATGAAGAACTATGAGGTAGTCAGACAGACAGGTAGTTCAAGTTAGTATAGAGGCAGAAAGGTATGTCAGACAGGTACAGAGGCAGATAGACAGGTTAGCTGGTCTACTTGCTCATAACAGCTGTAATTATTGAATTAGTCTGAAAGTTCAATCCAAGGCCTCCTCACATTTCATATTGGAGCTAAACTGCACCACAGAGCCGTAATCCTCTGCTTGCTAGTCCTGGATTAATGTGTGTGTGTGTGTGTGTGTGTGTGTGTGTGTGTGTGAGAGAGAATATGAGATATAAAAGCGAGCTTGCGTGTGTTTGTTTTTGTATATGAGAGTAAGTGCTTGTGTTTTCACTTTTCTCTCTGCTCCTCCTCCCCCCCCCTCTCTCTCTCTCACTCACACACACAACACACCTGTGTGAGTATTTTCAGGTGTATTTGGTTTGGTTGGGAGGGAGTGGAGTTTACTGTATTATCGGCCTGAGAAACCTCTGATCTCTAAATGCACTCGATTAAACCCTGCTGCTTGGAGGAGGGTTTACACACACACACACACACACACACACACAAACCCAAGCAAATCAGTGTTCACACTGGTTACACACACATCATACCTGTTGGCAACCACAGGTTTAGGCTATTTGATGAAAAGTACTGAAAAGGTTCTTCTTGTTGTAGCTGCACTGGGTCTAATCCTGCCTGCTGACAGAGTCTCATCCCCACCACTTCCTCATGTACACACACACACACACACACACACACACTGACTGGCAGCAGCTGGTCCAGGTTTGACACAAAAGGCTCAATCCTTAACTGGCAGGTTACACTTTTGTGAAGTTCCTCTGACACTGACATGTTTTCCACTTTTTAACTTGTCAAGATGTCTCACACATTGTGTCTACTGCATTTAAAACATGAGGATATTGTTAAACATCTCATTCATTAGAATGGTAAACGAACAATAGCACAACACAATAGAAAATGAAGAACAAAACAAAATCAGGCCATTGTGGAGGAGTTCTGTGCCTATTTTCATACAGATAGCACTGCACATCGTCTGCCACGCCCAGTCTGATCACTATAGTATTGTATCAGTCTGAGCCATCAGTGTATGCAGTCATCTGGAAAACTCTGCAACTGTTACCTTCCTCCTCTGTCAGCACCTCAACTTAACAGTATTGTGAGCAAACACATACACCCACATGAACAGACAGGATGGACATAATTGGGGGACACACGTGCTTCACATGTACACATCCACCTTTACACTGTCCATGAACCACTGTTTCTGTGCTGTTCAGTTACTCTACATATAATCTACAACTCTTCAAGGTAGGAATTTTTCAATAACTCTCTTTCAAAAGGCTTCCATGAACTGCAGTGAAATAAAAAAAAACAACAATCAAATATTTCCTCGTATTATTCATTCTGTACTACAGAGAACCATTATTTTAACATTATGACATGAGTCCTTCAAAGGACTTTTCTGCATGAAACTCACGAAAGATGAATGTTGTGTAAGGAGGGAAAATTCCACACGTCTGAGGCAAAGCAAACACACACACACACACACACACACACACTGGATTAAAATCCCATTTCCTTCTGATTAATGAAGGAGTATATCAGTGATACATCATTTGATAAGCTACATTTTGGTTCGGTGAGTTATTTAAACTTCTTCACAGCCATACTCATGGTTCATGGTCAGATCTTGTTCACGCTTTGCTTTTTTACTGATGCATTGTGTTCTGTTAGCTGTTTATTTTGTCACTTCAACATGGATAATGAAGCTAATTACAGCCACAGTTATCAGTTGTGTAACTTTAACCATGCTAGGACTATGCTAATAAATGCCTTCCAAAAGATGAGGTCTTTCAGATCTTTTATTATGGTCCCTGGTGTTGTTACTGTAAGTAGTGTTTGCTAATGTAATTCACTGAAGCAAACCTTTACACAATAGGTCAAACTGTGTAGCTGCAAAACTTTAGATATATATTTACAGTACAGACACACAATTGGTTATTTCACTAGAGTCACACAAATCTGTTTTAAAAGATTCTCAGATCACAGTGTGGTTGGCAAAAACATGCAGGAAATGTTAGAAAGACTCAGTTTAAACCAGTTTGATTTGCAAATCTAACAAAAATAAATCAGAACTAATCCAAGTAGAAAACTGCTGGTACTGACATGAGTGCTGTGGTGTCAGAATAAAGACAAGAAGCTACTGCGTCCTGACTTCAAGGATAAACCTCTGCACTATACCACAGTTAATTACTTCACTTTTCCAACATCTGCTCATCCTGTCTTGTCACGAAAGCCATTTCTGTCTGATCTCTAGGGAAGCAGCTCTGTGCAGTGAGTAAAGTTTTTATCATTTAAAGACATACATTTAGGTCCACATCATTCCTCTCGCCAAAAAAAAAAGGAAAGAACAGAAAATAAATCAAAATCATTTATTTGATGTGAGATGATGGCGCAAAACATCACTCAGTATTTGATAATACTATTGATAAGATACGATATTGATACGTTTGTAGGGAACTCTAAGTAATCAATTAATATGCTCATAACTTATAATTGATCCCATCGTCTCAGAGATTAATAGTCACTGATGGGAATGAAAGGTTAAATTTAATTATTTGTTTACTCTTCATAATCCAGACAATGAAATATGTTTTCACAAGTCTTCCGAGGTTCAGTCTACTCTGTGGCTTAAAGGCTTTTAGCTGCACATAACTTGACTGTATGTTACAGAAAAAAGGGCATGAAGGTCAAAGGATGTGCAGCTTGAGAGGAGCTTCTTCACACACAGAGAAACTATTTGCAGAACAGAAGGTTTCTGTAAATATTCCTTTAATCAGCCTAATGAAAACACAAGCAGAACTCAACCAAAAGCTGTACCATAATAAGCCATTAAATATGGATTATGGAGGAACTATGCAGAGGCTCTCTCCCTCTCTGTGGTGTTTAATATTGGGTTGTTCAGTCAGTGAGAGTGAGAGTTCACACACACAGCTGTAATTAGCAGCTTAGGCAGGCAGCCAGCTCTGTAAATGCACCGTGATATGTGTGTATGCATGTGTGTGTGTGCTGGTGCATGTTGATATATACATGCTTTTTCTATCTGAATGTGTATCTGTGAGCTCACAGGTGTGCATACTGTGTGTGTTAGGTGAGTCACACAGTTGTGCGTGGGTGTTGTGTTTGTCTTATCTGTGTGTCGATGGAGAGGGGAGGTGCTTGGAGACAGGCTGTGACATGTATGTGTTTGTGTGTGTATGGGTAGGGTGATTGCTCTGTAACACCTGGTATTAGCAGCAGTAATCCTCACAGCACATCATACTCACGCACCACTCTCATGCAGATCAAATCGAGCTTCTCCTCCGTCCCGTTTCTAAGATGAGATAACCAACCCCTTGGTAGCCATATTAGTCATTTCTGGAAAAAGTATGCAAGTATAATGCTTTAATTGAAGGTAAAGTATGCAGGATTTGTCGGCTGGTGCTTGTAAACAGTACAGCGTTCAAAGTTGGCCCATCCTCCTCTGAGAGAGAGAGGGAGAGCAGTGGTGGTCAAGAGAGAGAATAACGAGAGCGAGCAGTGCTGGCGAAGTCAAAGCCATGAATCACGGAAATAAAATATTCTTTTTTTATTGTTCCACAACGGTCTAAAACACAAATAAACATGCTCACACCTCTACACAACCTGAAGGAGCAGCGTGGCCCCTCTGCTCTGCTCTGTATGTCTGTAGCTGAGCCCCAACTGCTCGAAAACAGACAGTATGTTCCCTGGTGAACACCTTTAATTACATGTCCCCTGTAGCAGAATGGGCTCTCATGTCTGAGTTTAAGTGAGGCCCAAGCTTAAACGAGTGATAAAGCTATCATGTTTATTTTCAACAATGTTCTTGTTGTTATCACTTCAGGTTAGAGTTTACTTTGCCAGATGAAATAGGCAGTGAGAGCACCACCACACTAGACTGACGCCAAACAGGAGGAAGAAAAATTATTAAATCGTCTGACACCCAACCTGATTTTAAATGTCAAAGTGGTGTCAGATTTCCACTACAGTCTACTGCATTTGCTCAGCATAAAGTCTGGAAGTCGGGGTAAACATCAGCCAAACTCTGTCATAAGTGAAAACATGTGAGATGCTCTGATGGCCAAGGAGTTTAAGGTGCTGTCCATGATTTGCAACATCAAGTGTGTTACATATCAATACATATCTCTCTGTACTGTCAGTTCTCTAATAAACACCCTCCCCCCCAAATCCTCCAAACTAACTGCGTGTGTGTTACCTTTGCCTGCCTGCCTACAGAATCCATCATCCTGTCTGCGTCCTTGTGAATCAGTCTATTTCCACATCAGTGGATCTTTCAGTCTGGCTCTCTCTGTGTGTCCTGCCCTCCCACACTGGAATTGTCCTTTCAATAATTGATGGAGGTGGTATTTTGTAAAGCTAAAGGCCGCCAAACCTTGGTGTCAAATTCAAAATTAGTTCATCCTCTATTATTAACAGCATGAGGTCAACAGGTTAATGAGAGGAATTCTGTAACAAGATAGATAGATAGATAGATAGATAGATAGATAGATAGATAGATAGATAGATAGATAGATAGATAGATAGATAGATATATAGATAGATAGATAGATAGATAGATAGATAGACAGACAGACAGACAGACAGACAGACAGACAGACAGACAGACAGACAGACAGACAGACAGACAGACAGACAGATAGATAGATAGATAGATAGATAGATAGATAGATAGATAGATAGATAGATAGATAGATAGATAGATAGATAGATAGATAGATAGATAGATAGATAGATAGGATCTCACTCAGCAGTGAGATCCTAACACACATTTTAAATATTTTGTCTGAGATGGAGTGGATTACATGTAATGGGATTACAATAATCTGATTACATAGAAATGAAGGCTGTGATCAATTATTAAAGTCATCAGGTTCTGAGTGTCTTTGAAACAAGAGATAATTGCAGATAAGCAGTGTGTATCAGACTGCATTATGCTACAGCTACAGGATGCAAACAGATGTGGGTTTACTGCAGGTAGGTGAACTAAGGTGAAAACGTCCTCATGAGAAGAAAAATGTTTTTAACTTGACAACAAACACAGACAGATTACATCCACACAGTTTGTTTGCTACAGAAAACATGCAAGACGCACAGCTGGGGAACAAATCCATTAAGTTAACATGCAACAGAAGAAATACTCCAATGGTCAAAAAAGTGTAAAGGAAAAACTTTTTTAAAAAATCACATTTTCCAGGATTAAAAGCACATCAAACCTACATCAATTTATCTGCAAGCAAGCTGTTGACATCAGTGACAAACTGTGGCCATTACCCGAAGATAATTCAGATAAGACCTACAGAACCTTCTGTAGGGAAAACTGTCTTAGAGTCTATGTAGAAACAATTACACATTGTTACTGAATCAAATCAAATTTTATTTATATCGCCCAAAATCACAAAATACATTTGTCTCAGAGGGCTTTACAATCTGTACAGGGAGTGACACCCTCTGTCCTTAGACCCTCGATTAGTGAGGAAAAACTTGACCACCAAAAAACCTTTTAACAGGGAAAAAGGTGGAAGAAACCTCAGGAAGAGCCACAGAGGAGGGATCCCTCTCCCAGGACGGACAGACGTGCAATGATGTCACATGTACAGAACAAATCAACACACACATATTGTACACTCACAATGAATTATAGTGAATTACAATAGATGATAAGAATAGGTTACAATGAATGATGAATTATTACATTAGCAGCAAATCATTACATAACTATAAACTGTAATGGGGATATGGTAACAATGATGACGGCGACAACACATGCAGAAGACGCCACGCAGGACCACAGCAGCAGACACAGTCCACAAGAACCTGCTGGACGAGAGAGCACAGAAACTCCGTATTTGTATGTATTAGAAAGTAAAGTAAATATCCTATTAACAAATCAAGGTGCTTGTACATAAACACATCTGTGCTATTATTATTGCATAATCTGTTTAGTTTAGCTATATCTGACCAGTAAGACAATATCCAAGCTACAGATCAGTTGTGAATGTCATCTTAGTCTTGCTTTTGTTGTCTTCAATAGATGCTGTTCATCATAGTTTTCATTGATTAAATAAAAAAACTTAAACTTAAAGTACACGAGAGTCTTGCAGCTGTTGAATATACGAGAATCATGAGACCAAGTCCAACTGTTTGAGCCATCAAGCTATAGAGACGTATTCCTATTACATATTATGTTGCCTCAATTCCACATCAAACCACTATTAAAATAACTCAAGGATATTTAGTCAAGTAAGTCTCTGAAAGCTTTGTAAATACCATTTAACCAATCAGGTATCCTCATATCTTAATGCACAAGTGTGCATTAAAGGACTGTATTGATTTTCAGACAAACACAGACAGTAGCCTTGAGCTAGTTTTGTACCGTACAGTTAACAACAGCAGGCACCTTTTTATTAAAAGCACTGCGGGCATTGCCATGCCTACCACATACTATGAATCTAAATCTTTACTTTCTTGTTCATGCTAATTTCAGATATCTATGCAAAACAATATGTAGACATCTTTGACATAACGTCAAACACATTCTGATCATGTTAGTTCACTTTCTGAAAGTTTTAAAGAGAAATTCTTTAAAATCCTTTAAAGCACTTTAATGTTGGAGAATGTTATCACTCAATAATCATCAATAATCCAACACCCCACCTTCTGACCACTTCTGTGTGACTTAAGTACAATTACAAGCCTGTAATACTTATTTATTTATTTATTTATTTATTGCCTGAAAAATAAAAACTAAATACGCTTAGTAGTATCTAAACATCTAAACATATTTGTTTTATAATATTTTAATATAATATGCATTTCGCTTTAACACAGACCAGACCATTGGACGGGTTTTAAGTGTATTATAAATCACTTATTCATACACCACTAACAGAAGATTTAGTAAATTGGTGATATGAAATATGAGTTTCTATGGAGAAAGCTGAAGTGCCGGTACTGGTTAACCACGTTTAGCCACATTTAGCCCTCTAATGAATAATATAAAGACAAAACCCTGAGAAGCCCAGCGTCTGGCCTTGTGGTAGAAAGCTGGCCATTGTAGTTCAAGTTGCATCGACAAGACAGTCTGAGTGACCGTTAGACAAGACTGAGACACCAGAGACCATGAAGACTCCCTCAGGGATAAAACAGAGAAGAGAGAGTGATAAAGAGAGGGAGAACTAGACTAAAGCAAGGTAATGCTGGGAGACAGAGCGGGGCGAGGAACAAAGGAGCTCATAGCTGTCATTCGTTTTCTTTTTCTTTTTTTGTAGTTCTATCCATTCTTTTGTCTGAGGGAAAACTGTAAGAGCCAGGAGGCCCTGAGCAGCAGCTGGCAGGTAGGAGGAGAGGGAGGGAGGGAATAAGAGTGGGAACAGGAGATAAATGACAGAGGGAGGGAGGGATGAATACTGTGGAAGAGTAGAGGGGACAGAGGCCAGGATGTGGACAGGTTTGACCACATGCATCAGTTACATTTGTATCTACATTTCTGTTGATACAGTAAATATGAAAACAATTATGAACTGAAACCAGTTCAAAGGCAAAAAGGATGCACATGTACAACTAAGAAAAATGTGAACATACATACTTCAAGTAAAGAAAATATACTATGATAAAAGTATAAACTAATAGAAAATGCTGTAATAAAATGTTTTATGTTTACGTCATCTGAAATGGATGCAATAATAACAGCAACTGTGTCATTGTGGAGAAGTGGAGCCCCATTATGATGGCAGAGTTTAAAACACGTTTAAAAGAACAGGCAACCACACACACGCACACAGTGGGTCTCAGTTAACCCTGAGTCAATAGGCTGCAGACAGACGTGTGATTACAGCAGATACTGTTGCTCTCAGTGTTTCTGTCTTTCTGTCTCAATCAGAGATGGAGGGAGGGTGGGAGAGAAAAGCAGAGACAGACAGAGAGATGGAAAGACAGAACAATCTAGTAGTTTGTGCTTTGCTGTCTTAGTTAAGCGAGCTGTCAACAGACAAGGTCAAACTTCAGACTCAATGTTAAATTTCTTGTTGGTTTCTCTGGGTGATTTTATCTTTTTTTATATGCAAAGTTACAATAAGTACAATAATTATTGTTCTGTTATTTTCTAAATAATTGTTGTATTACTAATATCTCACTCTAAAATAAATATAAATCTATTTGTGATGCAGCTATGATCTCAACTTGTATCAATGTATGTCAATCAATCAGTGGACGCTTCCTTTCTTTCTAGATTCACCATTTATTTTACTGTTGCTATAATCCTCAGTGAAATTAATCAGTGCTATTTGGTGTCTGAATTTCGATGGTTGCTAACTTACAGTAGAAATAGACAAAGAAATACCAGAAAGCTTGATGGATCTTTAATGAATAGATACAACATAAAACATTTTTTTACTAAAATGATTGTACCTGCGAACAATATCCACTGTGACTAACGCAGAACGACCCACAGAAGTGTAATATCCAGAACTGTTACATAACAACGTTAATAAATAATGTTTTATGTTTTATGTGACAGTAGTCTCCCACAGCTAAATCCACTTTTTGCCAGTTAACTATCCGTCAAAAAGTGACCTCATATCTACGTCATCTGAACTGCGTCACTTATAATTGCTCCGGCCACTAGATGGCGTAAACATAACTATAGGTCATATTTGCTGGCTAGATTTTAGGACCTATACTGTTGTGAGTATGGGCTGTGTTTTTTGTCCCCCTGTCTTACATTGTAAGTGCATTATGAAGGGATATTCTGATGGTCAGTGTGGACAGGAGGGATGATTACAGCAATGTTTCATTGCTCATTTGGGCTCCTGACTTGAGTGATTGTGAATCTGTTCTATACATCTACATCTAAAAATCACTCAGCCATAACTTACTGTCAAAACAAGAGGAAATATTTCTGTTGATACTCTTGTAAAAACAGATTTTTACTGGTTCCAAACTAACAAACTTTAAACACATTACTGAATAACTAAATCTGCCTGTTAGTTGTTGGGAGACAGTTTTAGTGCAGAAACAACAGATGTTCACCACACAAGGCCTTTAAAGAGATCGAGCTGGAGGGAGTGTATGAGACACACAAACAAGTGCACACAGAAACACAGATACACACACACACACACACACTTGGCTGTAAACAAACATGGTGCCCGGCATGTCTCTGAGCAGGTCAACTATAGCCTAATGTGTCGTGCATACAGCTGACCGTGTGTGTGTGTGTTGCTGCCATGCCAGTAGACCATTCACTTACACCAGGCAGCCTCAAACACTCAATCAATCGTTTATCTCAGCCTGTCTTCCTCCATAACTCACACACACACACACACACACACCACCCTACCCAAGCAGATGGTTGTGCCACCCCTGCCAAAGCAGTGTGGCAATAGACACACACACACAAACGCACACACAACAAAAGGGGAGGGGACCGTCTGTTTCAGCTGCCTCTTCTTGTCACAGAGAGGTTGGCATCAGTCATGGCTGCCATCGATCCATCATACTCCACTCTCCCTGTCTCTCCCTGTAGGGACCCGTTTCATGCCCACCTGTTACAGTTAAATAATAGTGAATGTAACAGGCTGTAAACAACAGCCAGACAAAATAAAAAAGCACAGTTTTAGTTTACAGGCTGTAGTAGGATGCACATGCACACTATTAGGAGCTGATAGGAGAAACATTTCTGTTTAGCTGCATTTTATTATTTTTATTGATTTGTTTTGATTCTTCCTTGATCACCATTTCTGGTTTTAGTGTGCAAACCTTGGCCAGAACGTCAGATGCAAAGAGCCTGTAAGCAGAACTCCACAGCCCCAGCATCACCACATTAAGGACACCCTACATCTGCATTGGCATTGGATGTAGGTCATGTGCAACAGAATCAACAATGAAGGACATAACTGCAAGGATTCCTGGGCCAAATGGATTTTGTGTTGAAGCTGTTATTTTAACATTAATTTAATACACTGTGAAACATACAAAACATAAAACATTGTGCTGGAAGGGAACAGATAGGTAGAGGACGGAGGAAAGAGAGATGGAGAAAAAGATGGATGCATACAGAAAGCATTTCCAGTTGTCTAAAGTCTATATAGATGTAGTAGAAACAAAATATAAAAATATAAGAAGGGCTGCTAAGAGATTGGAGAGAAAAAACTCACTTTCTGTAAATATACTCTACTATACTAACTCAAATCTCTCTCTTCGGAGGGAGTAATTCAGCATTACACTTTAATATGTTTTAGGGATGTGCAAGAGACAGATTTAAAGAAAGAATAGTCAAAACCCCATCAGATGTTATACAGCTGTTTTAGTAGCACTCTCTGTGGCTAGTACACTAACTGTTCCCCTTGGTACATGCATCTCTAAGACTCTGCAATCAGAATATTTAGTGAAGTTAAAAGGTGAAGCTAATGATGAGCTGATAAGTCAAAGCATCTGTCCTGTCCAGCAGGGTTCGAGCACCTTGGACAGCTCCACAATCAGCACGCTGGACAGAGATCATGACCATCTAACAGAGGTGTTAAACATGGAGGCCTCATTGTTCAGCTGTATGACACTCAGATGAGTGTTGATTTAATAATAAATGATATGTTCAGGTAGAACATCTTCCACCATTTCATGTCATCTTTACACATCACATATAGTATTCCTTGACACGTTGCCTTGGACAGCCTTCATGTAAAACAGCAGCACGTTACAGAAGCCTCCATCACTCTGATGTGTTGGAGAAGGAGGTTCGTTCCCAGAACAGATAGAGAACAGATACTGTTAACCTGAGGCTGACACACGCACACACACACACACACACACACACACACAATTAGGCCTTACGACATAAATCACATTCTCAAAGAGAGTGACAGCTACTCTTAATGAAAGAGACAGATCACTGTGTGAATGAATGGCAGTGTGAGTGAGCATCTGCGTATGTTATAATATGCATGTATGTGTATGTACAGTATGCACTGTGTCTAAATATCAGTCATAAACACAAGTTGACTCAGAAGAAAAGGTTAATTTCTCAAAGTAAAATGCTTGTGTAACTTATGTAAGTCTCAAATCCACACAAACACACACACGCATAGTCATACTTATCCCCATTTTCACCTTACGAATCAACACACACTTATAGATTACCACACACACCTTAATCTCCTCTTTAATTCCTCAATGTCTCAGGCAAGGGTACAAGCCAGCAGAACCCAGATTAGATTTAGGCTGCACTCTTACTATGTGGCAGTCCTAAAAAATACCAACATACAGCAAAAATAAATAAATACATAAATAAAGTCAAAATACTGAGTCAACTGTTTGCATTAGATTTGTGAGTAAATCCAACATGATTACACAGTGTCAGGAATGTAATGCGATATTTTCTGCATGCAACAAAAAATACCAGACTGCATAAATGTACTATAAATTGTTGGATTCATTGTAAATGTAGTTTAGCTATGCATGCATGATGTTTATGAAAAGTTTATTCCCAAAATGCTGTACAGCACATCCACACGCTATAAATGATCATTTGATGGTCCTCAGTGAAGATATTTGCAGCAAAAATGTTTGCAGATCTGACAAGAGGACATTTATGTGTTGACTACAAGTCACTTATACTTTATATCACTAGAAGCCACATTTTGCAGGAGTGGTCACTGCTATCAGCTGTTATCTCATGACTGAAAAACAGTAAAGGTGTGCAAATACTGAATTACACTGGATTAAATTTCTCTGAGGTTTCAAGTCTGTCTGACTTTAATAGTGTAGTGAAATGAACAAAAAGTAATGCCCCTGGAAGATAAGAAATTAACCTTAAACAAAATTAATCACACCATTTAAGCTCTTTAAAATAATAGAAAGTTAATCAGATTTAATTAGCAGCAGACCAATATTATTTCAGTTGGAGCTCTGCTGTCCAATTGCAATATTTCATCACTGTAAATAAACGTGTTAACACATATCTCAAGGAGATTAAATCGAACACAACTGGACTTGGTTATTTGTCTTTGAAGACGCTTCACTAGTCCCAGCCTAGTCAAGCTAGCATGAACTGATGAAGCCTCTTGGATGAGAGGTGAAACGTCTTCAAAGACAAATAACCAAGTCCAGTTGCGTTCGATTTAATTTCCTTGAGACAACTAAGACCTGGATGAATGAGAATATTCACAGGCGTGTTAACACATAGACATAAACGAAACATTTTGGCCAATTTTAGCAGCAAGAGAGCGACAAAGAAACTGAGGACATGTCCCTGTGAGCATCTGTGTGTGCATATGTTCACATCCAATCCAATCCACTTTATTTGTATAGCACGCTTTATAAACACAGGGTTACCAAAGTGCTGCACAGTACAATAAAACACAATAAATATATAGCATAAAAACAAAAATAAAATAAATAGATAAAATAAGAAGCACTGTCTGCACAACATGCACGTATTGTATGCATTTCTCTATGTTATGTGTGTGTGTGTGTGTGTGTGTGAGAGAGAGAGAGAGAGAGAGAGAGAGAGAGAGAGAGAGAGAGAGAGGGGAGAGAGGACTACTAAGCCAGTCAACAAAAGGGTCCAGCGTTGGTGGTGTGGTCTTCTCTCTCTGTCTATCTCAGGTAGAGTATGTTACTGCTAATGCCCTCTAAGATCCCTGGTACGCTATCCCAGGAGCCCCCTCTCTCTCCCACAATCCTCTTTGCTCCCCGGTTCCCTAAGCACCTTGAGCGGGGAAGGTGGCTCGCTGCGGATTGTCTTAATCTCTCTTTTTCCCTCAGAAAAGGGTAAGCCAAGTCAAATGTCGTCTCCCTATCACTCCAAAAACCAACTGGTTACAAGGATCTCTTTCTTCCCCCTTCCCTGTTTCTCCCTTACTTCTGTTGAGTCACCTTTCCTGTATAAAATAAATGTAGAGAAGCAGAAATAACAGCTGGTATGTGGGATTAGTAGGGTGCATGTTTGTTTTACATTGTACATTCAATAAATATTGTATGAGACTCCTACACAGATATAATAACAGGTGAAACTGATTGACTTGAAATGAAAATTAAATTGAACTTTTCATCGTGGATTTTCAGTTTTACACATTTCCATACATACAAATTATTAGGACATTTGGGTAGATTGACCCTTAGATAGACAGAGATACTTTATTGATCCCGAAGGAAATGAAGGAATCTCTGTCGTAACTCTGAGACAAACTTCAGTGAGAGAGTTTTCCAAGGTTGCACGAGTCAGTAGGAAATTAACAGAATAAATACTAAAAACAACAACAAAACATGTTTTTCTTCTATTCTACCAATAAATCCGACGCCTGTCTTTTTGTCTCCTGTGTTTTGGGTTTTTTTTGGGATGTTTTTAGCACAGCTGCTATTAGCCTTCATGTTAATCCCCTTGGAGAATAAACTCATTAGAACATTAATCACTGGATTCTAATTACCTCTCTGTCTTTCTCTTTCTCTCTAATTTTTTTCTCTCTCTTCGCCCAATAATTCAGGTAGTTAGACCCCAACACACCCACCCCCCAATTCACAGGGGAAAAGTTACAGTGAAATTAATAAACAACTCAGCTGCCCTGCTGGCTGTCGTATGTACTTTTCTGCTGTTTGTGTCACTGCAAGCCTGTTCAATGTTTATTACACATTTGCAAAAGCCTAAACACCGTAATACACCATGCATTAAAGATGCAGTAAGTGATCTTTTATTTTAACCACAGGCCAGAAGGAAAACAAACTCACAGAAACAAAGATATGAAATCCTGTTATTTTATTAATTTCTATAACCTATGAGAAAACAATTGCTATTTTATTAGGAACTGACTCTGGTCTTAATGCTGATGTTGAAAACATTATGATTGAAAAAAAAAAATAAAACAATTTGATAAAATCATTAAAATAATTTGAAATGTTTCTATGTGATGGATCTTATAGCAGTGACTTGTTCTAGCTGTGGCTGATGATGATGATGATGATGATGGCTGCTAGTGACTAGCTATCTTCTCTCTGACCTTTCAAACTGTAAACCTTCAACAGTAACTATTCAAACAGCATTCTGTGGCTATAAAATAATTCCTTCCTCCGACTTTATATTTATTCACAAACTGAATTTGTCGGGTAGTTTTCAGAACATGCTTGTAAATAAATGCCTACTAAGCCTTGACACACAACAGTCACAGACATAAAAAAAAGTAAGCTGGCAGTGTTGAACACACGAAAGAGCGCCACCTGCTGAAAGTCTCTTTACTTACCTCATTACATTTTACTGTAGTTTAAATTTCATTTGTCATTCAGACACCTGAGGACATTTAATTCTGAAAGTTGTGTGAAATGTTAGCATTTTGTGATGTCATGGGGGCAATTTGAGAACATTTTAGAGTTTGCGTGTGTGTTTGTCAGCTGGGAGGATACTTCCTGCTTACAGGCCAGAGCAGGCTTTAAGAGCGGGGGGGGCGGGTGGCGTCAGTGAGCCGTGGAGGTTCAGCTCCCTCACAGTCATACAGGACATGGACCACACAACAAGACAACAAGCCCTCCGCCTGTCTGTCTCTCTCTCTTTCTGTCTGTCCCTCTCTCCTTCTCTCTTCTCTGTCTTTGTGTCTCTCTGTGTCTCTATCTCTCTGTTAGCTGCTGAAAGTGGAAACAGAAACGTGATGATGGCATCAGGTTTTCCTATATTTTAATGCATTGTTGCTGATGTCATCTGAGTGTGTGTGTGTGTGTGTGTGTGTGTGTGTGTGTTTTGGGTGGGGCTGTTTAGCTGATGCATGATGCAGGTTCTTAGAGGTGGTTTCTCATGGCTGAATGCACAGGACACACATGCACACAGGTACACACACACACACACACACACACACACAAGCCCGGCAGCGTTGACAGGTGGAGGTAAACGGAGCAGAACTCTGCTAATCCACCTCTGCCAGGGAGAGAGTGAGAAAGAGGTGAAGTAAGAACAAAGTGATGAGAGGCGTTGCAGGTTGCAGTAATTTCCTCAACACTAAAATAGAACTAAAAGACTCGTCATTACAAATGTATTTAGCTAAATTTGGACATATCAGATATGTAATAAAATCTAATCTGTTATGACAATCTCAAGGTAAACAGTAGAAATACACTGTTCACATTACAAAGTTACCCGAAACGCGAGCTTCTGTGTACAGACAATTGCATGACATGGCAAGTTGTGTTTAAAACTTTCTGCTTTGTTTTAGCCTTGTGAAATCAGCGGGCTGTATTTTATGGACTGTTGTCACAGGAGGTGGTACACTTCATTCAGTACTGTGCCTGAACGCATTCTGACAGAAGACTGAAGGTGCTAACTGCCAGACTGTATAGACATTGTGTAAATGGTAAATTATGGAATGAAATCATGATTTGCAAACTGAACTTAAATTTATAGTCAGGGATAAACTGTAATTGTTATTGTTATTATAGTGGTAAATGCAGCCGTGTCCAGGCAACCACTAACCAAACTGGATAATGTTGTGTAGTCTGAAATTAAAAAATAGGAGTAAAAGCTAAATTTAACAAAATTACTTGAAGATTTGAAATATGTTAGATTAGACAAGATATGACAAATTCCACATATATCTTAAATGTCAGCCTTCTAAATACACTTACACACACTCACACAGCTGAAAGGGGCAGTCAGGGTAGATGTTATCATGCCAGTGTTGTTTCTTCAGGTGCTTTTACAGCAAGTTATACCATGTAGCCTGCCTGCACTGTCTGCCCCCTACACACACACACACACACACACACACACACTCACACACACTCACACACACACACACACACACACACACACACACACTCTGTCTTTGATGTTTGTACATTTAGCTTCTGTATCTTGGAAGCATCTGATGTATATAATCCTCCAACCTCTCCCTCCTTTACTATTTTCCTCCTCTTCCTATCTCTGTCCCCTCTCTGCCCTCCCTCATCTTCACCCTCCCTCCCTTCCTCCTTCCAGTTCTCCTTCTTTTCTCCCTTCAATCATGTCTCCCTCCCACCTTCTCTCCCGTTGTTTTAAGTGAGTGTCATCAAGCTCACAGATGTTTAGCACCATTTTACAACTAAAGCCTGTTCCCTAGCTGTTTTTCTTTCTCTTTTTTCTTCTTCGCACACACACAAAGAAATGGCTGCTGGAGTAATCATGTCATGTAAATTACCCAGCATACCAAGAGGCCTCTTCACCTGCAATCAGCCTCACGGTGCTTCAGTCCAACCTGCTTTCAACAAGAAACTTCTCTCTGCAAAATGGAGATGGGGGTACATTTTCTGCTCATCCAGGAATGTACTTTGATACAAGACATGTTACACATCTGTGTCTATATGTGTGTCTTAATACCGTCTCTTTGGTTTATATATTGGAGTGTGTCTTTAAAGGAATGCAGTTTTGGAGAGATTCTTTTAGTGGTTCATTAGCTTGTTGTTTCTACATGTGTTCCACGAATATGTTATATCACTACATTCAAGTATAATTCAGGTTTATGACAAATTGGGTATTTTTGTGGGTTTGGCCATTATTCCTGTTGCTTATGATAAAATTGCATTGACCAAGTAAAGTGCTGAGATCTGAAATCAAATCAAATCAAATTTTATTTATATAGCCTAAAGTAACAAAATACATTTGTCTCAGAGGGCTTTACAATCTGTACAGGGAGTGACACCCTCTGTCCTTAGACCCTCGATTAGTGAGGAAAAACTTGCCCACCAAAAAACCTTTTAACAGGGAAAAAGGTGGAAGAAACCTCAGGAAGAGCCACAGAGGAGGGATCCCTCTCCCAGGACGGACAGACGTGCAATGATGTCACATGTACAGAACAAATCAATACACACATATTGTACACTCACAATGAATAATAATGAATTACAATGGATGATAGGAATAGGTTACAATGAATGATGAATTATTACAGTAACAGTGGAACCTGTGATAGAGAAATAGATGCACAGCAGCAAATCATTAACTAACTATAATCTGTAATGGGGATATGGCAACAATGATGACGGCGACAACACATGCAGAAGACGCCACGCAGGACCACAGCAGCAGACACAGTCCACAAGAACCTGCTGGACGAGAGAGCACAGAAACTCCGGGGAAGAAGTTTAGTTAGTAACATGAGAGAGTATGTGAGTCCCCCAGCAGTCTAGTTCTATGGCAGCATAACTAAGGGATGACCTGAGCCAGCCCTAACTATAAGCTTTATCAAACAGGAAAGTCTTAAGTCTACTCTTAAAGGTGTTGATCGTGTCTGCCTCCCGAACACAGAGTGGTAGTTTATTCCACAGAAGAGGAACTTGATAGCTGAAAGCTCTGGCTCCCAATCTACTTTTAGACACTATAGGAACCACAAGGAACCCAGCATCCTGGGAGCGCAGTGTTCTAGTGGGGTGGTAAGGTACTATGAGCTCTTTTAAATATGATGGTGCCTGGCCATGAAGAGCTTTGTAAGTTAGTAGAAGAATTTTAAATTCTATTCTAGATTTAACGGGTAGCCAGTGCAAGGAAGCCAAAATGGGAGAGATGTGATCTCTGATTTTGGTTCCTGTCAGAACACGTGCAGCAGCGTTCTGAATCAGCTGCAAACTCTTAAAAGACTTATTAGAGCAGCCTGATAGCAAAGAGTTACAATACAATAGTATGATTAATTTGATTTTGGCAATGTTACGTAAGTGGAAGAATGCAGTCCTTGAAAGTTGTTTTATATGGTCATTAAAGGACGAATCCCGTTCAAAGACAACTCCAAGATTCTTTATGGTGGAACTGGAGGCCAGGGTGATCCTGTCTAAGGCAACTAAATCTCTGGAAAGACAGTTTCTGGGGTGTTTGGGTCCAATTATGAGAACTTCAGTTTTATCTGAATTTAGCATCAGATATTCTTAATGCATGCTTGAAGTTTAGTTAAGTGATTGGTTTCATCAGGCTTGATCAATAAATATAATTGGGTGTCGTCGGCATAACAGTGAAAGTTAATTGAATGATTTCTAATAATGTTCCCTAGAGGAAGCATATATAAACTGAATAGAAGTGGCCCTAATACAGAACCTTGTGGGACTCCATGAGAAACTTTGGTTTGCATGGAGGATTCATCATGAACATGAACAAACATGAGATTGTTGAAATATGACTTAAACCAGCCTAGGGCGGTTCCTTTGATGCCAATTTGATATTCCAGTCTCTGTAAAAGAATCTGATGGTCAATGGTGTCAAACGCGGCACTAAGTACAGAGATGAGTCCTTTGTAACTTTGACTAGTGCGGTCTCTGTGCTATGATTTACTCTAAATCCTGACTGAAACACCTCAAATAAACTGTTTGTATGGAGAAAATCACATAGCTGATTGGCTACGGCTTTCTCAAGTACCTTAGAGAGGAATGAAAGGTTTGATATCAGCCTGTAGTTGGCTAAAACCTCTTGATCTAGAAACATGTGGTGTTCACCAGGAACACACATGTTCATCTGATCAGACAAGAAGTAAAAAAAAACAACCACAGTCAGATTATGTGCTCTACTATTTGAATTGTCTGTCATAATTGGTCATTGCACAAAAGAACATGTTTTTTATACCCTGAGCCTTGGTTTAGGTTTATGTTTAGGCACTTTGGTTAAGGTCAGTGAAGGATCATGTGTGTTTTAAATGTTAATAAACGTGTAAGCTTTTTACAGTATTAAACCAAGCCTTCGCTAACCTTCGTCTGAAAACAACCATCAAAGGTCTAGTGATTACTAGCAGTTGGCTGCAAGATCAGATATTTTAGTTTAAACATGTCCTAAACATTACACTCATACGTTCAGTATCAACATTTTGTGCAATTTGCCAAATAGGTTAATCACGTAGTAATCAAGTTTAAAACCTTAAAACCCAAGCAAGAAACTAAACACTAGTTTGTCATCATAACTGATATGCCTGTTTTTGTGTAGCACACTGATTTACAAAATGGCCAAATGTTTTATTTAAATATAATACTGAAATAATATTTTGACGTTCACTTATTTGTGCAGGGAAGTTGGTGATAAAAAAATGTCATGCCACCCTCAAGTCCATGTATGTGTCCTGTGTGTGTGTGTGTGTGTGTATGTATGTGTGTGTGTGTATGTACGTGTATGTGTGTGTGAGTGTGTGCCACAGTCACAACCACCTCTACACTGACAGAAGACTATAAATATGTTTGCACTGTTCTGGGCGTGAAACTGTGTTTGTAGTTCAGTGTAAATATAAAAACACAATTACTATAAAAAGTGTCTCTGCTTTTTGTCTTTGATAAGTACATGTTACCACGAGCTGACAGGGTTGTTACTGTGGCAGATAGTCAGGTTCAGGCTTGGTTTGAGAATATTAACAGCTAAGCAGGTCCTTAAAAAGACCCAGGAGGAGCAGAAGTATATGTGGCTATTAGTATGGTGAACATGGAAGAGTTTGCAGTATTGTTTTGATTATAACAAACAGGTGTCTTTGATTGTCAGGATGGTGTTATAGTCTGTAAACTCTGGCTACACATCAAATAAATATCCTTTTTTGGAATAATATCAATCCATCACTTGGCACGTTTGAAGAGATTATTACATCATTGGCATCAGCGCTGATGTGAGCTGAGGTCTCTAATTTACTCGACTACCTCTGTCATAAGTTTTACTTTCATACAACAATTGTTTTGCAGGGGAAGGTGTCAGTTTTAAAACAGGGGATATCTTTTTATTATGGAAGGGAACTTTTACTGCCTGTGTCTCAGACTGCTGCCAAATCCAGTCAGGCTTACTGTACTTTACCTGCCACTGGCTATAATGCAACTGCAGCTTAATGTGTGGCAGGCTTGGCAAGACATAAATAAGGATTAGCTGTTTGTCATATGTGTTATATAGAATAGTTGCAGCATGTTTGAATTGAATATAAAATGCAACTCAGCTTTTAATGTCAGCTGGGAACGGCTACAACATGGATTAATTTTTTTAAATCTTCAAAGTTATACTTTACAGTGTCGGTGAAATATTATTTTTTAGAGTTGAGGGGCTGAAGCACCAGATAACCACATGACACGGTATAATTAGACATGAACTTTCTATGCATGTCTCTTAGATATACAGTACATGTAGGCTGCACAGTTTTCCAGTGCAGCCAGACTCCAGGCAGCTGGAGCAGGTACACGTTCAGTGTCTCACTGCTGCAGTCAGCAAATTGACATGTTCAGTACAATTTTATTATCAACAGACTCAGGTTTTAGTAAAAATGAAATTTCATTAAACAAGAAAAGTCTTTTTTTGACAGGAAACTACACGTATAGTGGTTGTAGTGACGGCAGAAGCACAACTTCTGGTTATGTTTAAAATGCACTTGGACTGCAAGTTGGACAATATGTAATATATATATATATATATATATATATATATATATATATATATATATATATATATATAATACAAGTAGTCAGACCTCACCAGACGCACTGGAACACCTCGCTGCTGTTTTATGAATTATTGTTATTCTGTCTTTTAATGAATATGTGGAGGGGCCTCACTTTCTCTCTTTACACTTTCAGTGTTGTGAGTGTTTTTGTTTGCGTTCCCATGTCATACTCAAGTCCTTTATGTGTCATCTGAGTCACATGACCTGAGACATCCACCAGCTATAAGTGTGTGTGTCTCTCACAAACACACTTATACTTAAGTTTAGGCTCATTCACTTGGGTGGGCCTGTCTGTCTGACAGCAGTGTGAGGATTAGACCAGAGATTAGAGTGACAAAACACACACAACAACAGGAGGAAGTCAAGCTTGTGTGTGTGTGTGTGTGTGTGAGAGAGAGAGAGAGGGAGAGAGAGGGAGAGAGGGAGAGAGAGAGAGAGAGAGAGGGAGAGAGGGAGAGAGAGAGAGAGAGAGAGAGAGGGAGAGAGGGATAGAGAGAGAGAGAGAGAGAGAGAGAGAGAGAGAGAGAGAGAGAGAGAGAGAGAGAGTGTGTTTTTTTTTAGAGTTTTAACCAATCGTTTATTCACAAAGATTTACCTTTACACCACGAACTGCGCAATCTAACAAATAACAAAAAAAACAAATAAATCAACAATGAAACAAACCAAACCAAAACAAGAACAACAAGAAAACAAGTTAAATTAACAAATCAACAAAAGTAATTTAATAATCCCAAACATTTTAAAAAGCTCCCTCATTCTTCATCTTAACATAATATCTGTATTCCAACATAATACGTACTCTAAACAAATTCTTGACACTTTCAATACACTTTCAATGTCACAATAAAGAGTCCTAGTCAAGGCAATAAAACCGGGGGGGAAACCAAAAGCCTCAAGAGTTTTCCAAAGGTATTTGTGCTCCACCCGATCGAAAGCCTTCTCTTGGTCAAGAGAAATCAGACCAAATTTTAAATCCAATAGTTTAGAGATATCCAAATAATCCCGAATTAATGAAATAGTATCTCTAACAGATCTGCCAGATTTTATAGTCAGCACACAACAGACTCACTGGCCTCTAATTCTTGATCTCACACAGGTCTCCTTTTTTGGGGAGAAGAGGAAGGACTGCTCTCCGACAGCTGAGAGGCAATCTACCCCCGGACACACTGTCACTTAGGACCTCAAACAAGTCCTCCCCTAATATGGACCAAAATGACTTATAGAAATCAATAGGAAGACCATCCAGACCTGGAGTTTTGCCATTTTCCATACTCATCAACGCCACCTGCAGCTCCTGCATTTTCAGTGGACCTTCGAGTTGTGTGCTGTCTTGTGCTGCTACCTGTTGCAGATTGTCAAAAAAAACCTCAAACATCAGCTGATCCTCTTTGTACTTACTGGCATAGAGTTGGGAGAAGAACTGGACTGCTCTTTACCTTATGTTAGATTATTCAGTGAGATCCTTCCCATCAACTGATCGAAGGCAATGAAGGACCCGGCTTTGACCATTCTTGATTTCAAGGTTAAAGAAGAACTTGGATGGAGCATCCATTTCATAAATACTTTTAAAACGTGATCGTACCAATGCCCCCTGTGCTCTAAGCCCCAGCAGATCCGCAAAAGTAGCCTTTTTGACCTTTTTGCGCCTTAAAGTGGCCTTGATCACCTGTGGAAGCACTTAAACTCTGCAACTCCATTATACTAGTCTCTAGCTCTCTAATCGACTGGGTGGTCTCTCTTGTGACATTAAAATTGTATTGTTTACAAAACTGTTGTATCTGTATTTTGCCAACATCCCACCATTGTTGTAAAGATGAAAAAAAATCTAAAACATTCTCTAAAATGCCCATCGTTTAACAGCACAGTGTTAAAGTGCCAATATGCACTCCTAAGTTTGATCCCATTTACGAAAACATTCCCTATTACCAAACAGTGATCTGAAAAAACTACTGGACACAAGAAACAAGATCTAAAAATTTGCACTTGATGTTTAAAACAATAAAATATGTCCAGCCTCGCTAAACAGATACAGTTATCCTTGCTGTGTGCCCAGGAATACTGCGTCGTGTCCCTGTGCTTAGATCACCACACATCAATCAACTCATAAGTCTCAATAATCCGTTTCAACATCTTCCTTGACTGAGCATTGTGTTCTAAATGATTCCTGTCCAGACTCCACTGTCAGTATCAGAGAAACCGTCTGTATCACTTTTCCTTCCTTTCTTTGATTTAACCGTTTTTGAGTCTCTCCTTGTTTTCCTCTTAGAGGATGGCACTTTAAAAATGTTTCCATCATCCCTCTCCAACACTGATGTGGTTGCACATTCTCTGTCCTGCCGCGCATCTGTGCCAGGCTGTGTTGTTTCCCTCTGCCCCTCCTGACTCCCGCTGTCTGCCTGACTGTCACTCTGCACCCTATCTGGGCAGTTGCGCACCAAGTGCCCCTCTTGGCCACAACCAAAACTATTCATCGTCTCCTGTCAAGATTGTGTGCTGAGTGTACATTAATGAGAAATAAAATAACTTTTTTGATTTTGGCAAATGGTTGCAATAAAACAAAGAGTGAAATATTTAAAGGGATCTGAATATTTTCCGTACCCACTGTATCGTTACACCCCTAACGTGTGCACATTTCATGTGTGAGCACTGCTTAGCCTCAGACAAGTTGCTCTCTTCCTCTCTTCTAAGTCATCCAACCATTAAAAGCACTCCATTCAAGTCAATTGGCAGGAAATGATAATTGTTTTACAGAAGCTTCAGACTAACCTGATACTTTACCCTGCCCTCAGCCTAATTTTAGACTTTAATCCTTTTTCAATAGGTCGGATCCTGACGCACCCTGAGTCTGACAGTTTCCTCGTGTTAAATCATGACATCTAAATGGACTCCTGAAAGTTGATGAACCACTTGTCACTCTCTGGAGCAAAACAGGAAGCCACAGTTGGCATCCAGACAACAAAAGATCAAAAGCTGAAAGTATGGAAATGTCAGTAAATCTGAACAGATGCTGTAAAACATATCCCCTGTAATGTAAGATACAGAGGTGTAATGACTAAATATTGTTGTTTATTGTATATTGCACTTTGAGCAGTGTTTTCTTCTAGATTTGGGAACTAATGTTTTGGCATGATTAAAACAGCATTTCCTACCACCCTGGTCAGTCTTCAGGTTTGTGGCTTGCAGGTTTTACAGTTTGAAGCAAACAGTGATGAGCAGTGGTGAACTTCCAAAATGCTGCCAACAAAGCAAACATGTTTGTCAGACACTTCTGAGGACTTGCACTACTGGTTTCATGAGGACATATGCAAAATTAGCATGCGTAGGATTGTGTAACAGTATCATGACAATACGCCTACAATGAATGTAGAATTGTTGGCTCAAGTGTCCTCACAATAGTTATAGTAAAACCCTAAATTAAAAAGTCTTTCCTTAGCAGGTGCAAAGATGACACTTAATCACTCTGTTACAAGTTACACTACTTTTTCCAGCTATTTATTGCAATTCAAGTCATGCAAGCCCAATGAATAGCTTGAAATGGTACAAAAGTAAGTACTGAACAGGCAGGGATTTTGGTTACTCAAAACTAAAAAATAATGTATATTTTAGAATTATACAAAAAGGCCTTTTTCAAGGAACATGAAGTGTGTTAACAATTTAAAGCTGAACGTTCAGTTCTCCGGGTTTTCTTCCAATACAGTGTTTTTCAGCAAATTTACAACAATCATTTGTCCTAACACAACTTCTACCCAAAGCATACATCCATGTTTAAAAATTCAAGTGATATTAATTTTGGTATCTCATTTAAGTCTGTTAATGTCTAAAGAATTGGTATAACTAAACCAGGTGCAACCAGTAACTGAACAGTTTGGATACATCAAGTCAGAGTTGTCAGTCCAGATCGACATCGACGTGAAGCCTCGTCTGTCATCACACTGCTCTGGACATGGTGTGTGTGTGTGTGTGTGTGTGTGTGTGTGTGTGTGTGTGTGTGTGTGTTTACCAAAGAGGAAAAGTAAGTTAATAAGTAAGTTATTTTACTCAAGTTATCCAACTTGTGAGATTTGTCTGTTCGTCCAACACATTTAACAGGGAAATGTTCTACTTTTTTTTACTTGCTACGAACTGAACAGATTTATTCATTACTTTGCAAAGCAAGACTTTACTCTAAAAATGAATCTCTTTGTCTGAGTCTCAGTTTCAGCTGAATGACACAGTGTATTTTAGACATTTAAAGAACGTCAATGTTCTGTAAAGAAACTGCTAATCCTCTACATTTATTGTTTAATTGCCATTATTATTAATTTAACTCTGTGACAAGAATAAAACTTCATTGTGAATACATTTAATTAGGATTCTGGAGTACGTTTTACTACTAAGACCTGTTTTACTTAAGTGAAATCTCAAATGCAGCATTTTAACTGCTATTGTTTATTAAATTACTTATATTACTAATATAATTTAATATGTTTATTTAGTTACTAATATATCTATACTAAATATCTAGTACAGTGTATCTATATACAGAAAGTGCTTTTTAATCATATGAATGGCAATAAAGTAGACTGTTGTAGTAAACTCAAAATACTAAAAAATAGCTTTTAGGAGACTTTAAAGAAGTAAAAGCAATCTGTTACATCACATCTTGAGCCCAAACATCTGTCACATTTAGAGGTCATTCAGACCAAAAACAGTTGTTTTAAAAAAGCTTAACTTAGGTCCAATGTCTGTCTGAACACAACTTTCCCTGACACCAGGACACTTAAGGAAAGTGTGTGACGAAATGTAGAAAATCTTATAAGTTTCAGCCAGGAGTTTAGTAATACCACAGTAGTTTAGAAAAGGTGTTGCACATCTTCTGTGTGCACATTCAGTGCACGTCAGATACACGTGCAAGCATGGCCTTTCCAAGCCCTTTGTGAGTGTGTATTGTCTGGGCCCGTGATAGAAGTGGTTTTGGGGATGGGCGGATGTTTTCCGGAAGGCATTTGTCCAGAGTGAGGGCGGCTCTGCTGTGAGACTAAACAGGAGGGAACACAGGTACACAGGGAGAGGCTTAGCAGACGCAAACTGGACTGACCAGACTGGAAAACAACATCACACATGCTGTTTATCCATGAGTGTACAGCTTTATTCAAAGTAAACCTTTAAACCCAGCTTTATGTTTTTTATTTATGTGTATTTCATGTTTTAATAATCTTAAAGCATATTCCTTATTTTCCAAAGATGTTTTCAAAGTCCTTAATCCCAGATTAATGTTTTATGTAGCGGCTGCTGTTCACAGCTGAAGTTCGAGCCTGAGAACAATGCTCATAAAGTTCAAAACTGTTTGATTCATCTTTTTGCTTCAGGGTAAAAAGGTCAAAGAACATTCTCCCTTTCATTACTGCTTTTTGGTGCTCCTCTACACCCCATACTAACCACTAATAGCCAAAATTTTAATAACACAGATGAGCGGCGCTTCAGAAGGAAAATGCTTCTTCAAGTTTTGTCACTGAGTGGAGGACCTTGGCTTTCTTAACATTTTCCAGCGGATACTTCTTTTGCATTGTGTTTCAAGCATTTGGTTGCTCAACATCGAAAAACAATGGAAGAGTGGTTCCTTCTCGAAGCTACAAACCTTTTACGATTGTGTTTTTCTCTAAACTTTACTCGAATCTGCAAATTTGAATTCCTTTCCTTTCCTTTCCTTTCCTTTCCTTTCCTTTCCTTTCCTTTCCTTTCCTTTCCTTTCCTTTCCTTTCCTTTCCTTTCCTTTCCTTTCTTCTAGGGTGGTCTGCACTGATCTCTTAACCCTGACATACAAGTCAAAACACCACAGTGTGTGTGCATGCATGTGTGTAGTAGTGAGGGTATGATTAAAAACTCATAACAGTTAAACAAGGTTTTAACATACCGCTATTTAAGGTTTCAACCAGCATTAAGAGGGGAGAGTGTTATGGGGAAAGAGCAACCTTTGTGGGAAAAGAAGGATTTTAACATAGTTAATATAATTATTCTTCTAGACATTAATCCAATCATTACATAACACGTACAGCCATGTGATTCCAAAAAGCACCTTCAAAACCAGACATCATTCATTTAAGAAACAATGAAACTACATTTAATTTGTATATTTAAAGAAATACAAGTAGAGTTGAAGCTAGAGCAACCTAAACATAGACTGTAATAAAAGTGATGTAAAAATACAGACAAATTCCAACATTAAAGTGCTGTTATTTCCAGTATTGGTATTTGAATGAATTTTGGAGCCAAGACCAAGAACAGACATTAACATCAGTAAAATATAACAGCATTTTTATTTTTGCCGCTGCAGTAATGGAGGGACAGAAGCCACATGCAACCATCAACAACATATAATCACCGTTCATCCTCCTTTGTGGACTTAAACCAAAGGGTCAGTAACAGCTTACTCAAAAATAAAATTACATTTGTGTGTCTGGTTACCCAATTACAGACTATGTTTTATTTATGCATAAACATTTATTTATGATTAACCCTGAGAGGGCAACAGAGGCCATCCGGGGAGAAGTAACACGCTCACAGTGAATCTCTGTCACTTCATGAAGGTAAGTTACCTGTCACCTTTCATTTCTCTTTCTCTCACTCAGTGAGGTTTGAACCTTGAAGCCTGGATGCTATAACAGAGGGCATTTGAAGGCATTGCACAAGTTATTATAACTAACACTTTTACTTTGAAACGGCAGTAACCTTAAGAATTACTTTTTCAAACACATACTTAAATATATTTGGCATATTTGAAAGATTTTGAATATAAATGTTCAGTTCCATAAAGCTTTCACTTGCGTATCCTCTTTTGTACTTGATGTTAAAGGTTATGTCTGTTTTTACATGTAAAACTAAGCAGATCGCATTACTGGACCATTAAGACTGAAGACACAGTGTTATTTACAGTATATGTCTACAAGTCATGTTTTTTATTAATATGAAGTAGAAAATGTTTCAGTTGTAACATTACAGTACGTAACTGTTCATGTAGATTACAATAGCAACACTAAGAAATAACAGAAATACAGAATACTACTAAAACTGTTGTTTTTACAGTAATTAACATTTAAAGCAACAAACACTGTGATAATAATTTACTGTGATTTTATATTTATATTTATTATAACCTTATAAGTTGTCATGATATCAATCTTTGTATCCTTTTAGTTTAGGTATTCACCTACTAACCCTTCTTTCTTTTCATTGCTTTGGGAACTTTGAACCTTGATTTTTGACTATTTTCGGACATTTTAAAAGATATTAAAAGGTATCACAGTTAGCCAACCTTTTATGTTTTCAGGAACCCTAGGGCCACGAAACTTACTCAGCAACGCAGCGACTGAGCAAACTCAACTTTCAATTCAAGTGGAAAAACATACATCAAAGCAAACTATTATAACAGCAATATGTATAATAGGAAATGGGATTTGAGGTTTTAATCTGTGCCCTGGCTTGCATCCAGCACACCTGGCTGGGCTCAAACAAACACACAAACAGGATCCTCAAAGTCTTACAGATACAAATTAGCAACAGAGAACTAAACAATTGTGCAAAGCTGGGCTCAGTCACTTCCTTCAGATACAACCTCTCTGTGGTTAGAGCTTTCTCTGTTGGCATAAAGAAAGAAAGAAAGAAAGAAAGAACGAAAGAACGAAAGAAAGAAAGAAAGAAAGAAAGAAAGAAAGAAAGAAAGAAAGAAAGAAAGAAAGAAAGAAAGAAAGAAAGAAAGAACGAAAGAAAGAAAGAAAGAAAGAATAAATTAAGAATGAAAGACAAAAACAAC